>JAGYYN010007142.1:0-10762 GCA_021441665.1 Euplotes cf. woodruffi 2 WChen-2021 | reverse complement strand
GTCTTTACTTATCGCTTTTGAATTCTTTTAAGATTAATGCGTTTTTGTTGACCTCTTCCAGCATCTTAATCGTGTTTCTATTCCTGTCGGTCTCGTATTCGTTGTTCGATATGAGGTTGTCAATCCCTAGATTCTTATCTATGAGAATATTTTATGAGACGAAGTTCAACTTGAAAATAATGACAATTAGCAAGACTCATACCGTGTTGCAACCCGAATGCAAATTTCCTTTCGCTTTTTGGTGGATCAGTACTTTGCAGTTTGTTGTCCAGGTCTTCGATGGTCAGCAAGCCAGAGTTGTATTTCGACACGGGTTTGATAACTTTTTGGTTTTTCGAGTTTTTATCATTTATAAAGATTCTAACGAATCTTCTTCGTTTGTGAAATCGTTTCTAAAATCATCTTCTAGAATTGGGATCAGGAGAACTTACCGAAGTCAAGCTTGTTTTTAAATCGATGCAGCATTGTCCTCTTGACGCTGTCGTTGCATAGAGCATATGACTTTTCAAATGCAAGTGTCTCGATTGAGCTTCGATTATTCACTGAGTTCTCTTCATATCTTTGTGACACTGTTGTGTTGTAAGCTCAAATATCTTGGTGTGAGATGTACTGTTCTGTGGGTGATCCTGAAATATTGCAGCTTGACTTGTCTGTAACTGTCAATTAGTAATAAAAAGGATTTATTAAAGCCTTCATGTTGAAATCTAACAAGATTCAAGGATTTTTTGAGTTTATTTGTCAGATATTTTTAACGTTAAATATACTTTTACTTGACTTACTACTTATAACTTGCTTATCATGAACAATACACATAGGAGACTTATTCATTTCATTCAGGCCATCGAACATTTTCTGGTTTTCAGGGGAGAATCCGAAGTGCTGTGACAAAATCAACTTTTTATGCAGCCTTCTTTCTGTTTTGCCTATTTTGCTTGATTTTTGCTTATGATTGCCTCTTGCTGAGTTAACTTTATCTTTGTAAAAAGAAGGCATTGGTGAGATTTTGTGGCTAACATCAATGCTTTTCTGGTCATCAGTGCATTTGTATCAATCATCTAGAGCTATGTAAGTCATTCGAGACAAAGCCTTACTCGAGCTCGAGTCTTTATTCTCCTCAGTCATCGTGTTCTCTGCCTTTTGGTCTGAAATATTGCTGTTTTTACTAATTATAGAAAAATTTTTAACTTGCAGTCCCACTCGAGGAGTATTAGCAACGTGGCATTTGAGTTTCTTTTTCGCTCATTTATCAGAACTCTTAGGGGGCTGAACTGCATAATTATTTAGGCTTTTTCCTATTCGCAGCCTTGTTATTGATTTCTCATAAATGTATGGTCATTGTCTTTGGAGCAATCTTAAGCTTGGAGCCTAAAATCAAGCATTACTCAGCATCGCGGCAAAGTTCAAAATGACAGTCACTAATACTCACTATTGTTCTTTTCAAATTCAGAAAACCTTCTTGCAGCATCATTCTTGGCTGGAGACTTAATGACTTTAGTTGTGTATTTATCGAACGGGGCTATGACCTGCTTTGTTCTGGTGTTGGAGCCAGCTCTTGTCTTGGAGTCTAAGTATTTATTCAAACTGACTGTATTCACACATTAAAACTTTGACTGATTCCACAACACATTCACACCTTTTTGAGTTAAAGAATAAATACAGACAAGGACGTATTTATGGTTTCAAATACTTGCATTGTCAAATTATTATAGCTTGATTTATGACGACGAATAGTCTAGCTGACTTACTGTTCAGATGCCTGCTCAAGGTATCGTCTCTTAGTCTAAGATACTCTCTCGCTGACTTGTTGGCTTGCACTGAATATCTTGACGGGTTCTTGCTCTTGTGATTTGAAACTGATTCTCCAAATATCGATTTGTTTGATGTATGACTCAACTTTTGCTTCGTGTGATATGATTTTTCTATAGCTCAGCAATTAAATTATTTTAAATTTTGGGCAGTGATATTATTTTTATTCAGAGAAAACTAATTTAATCGAAGTTTAAAAAATCATATTGCATAGAACTTACAAAAATTTTTAAACTGGTACAAATTAAAGTAATCATTAATTTTGGTGTTATCTTTAGTACTATTTGCTAAAACAACCTTTTTATTTTTACATTGTCATCAAAACTTATTTTAGCGGAAATAAACGTTATGTATTTAATATCCGTGTATTCTTACCCATACTTTTATTGGTCTTAAAAACTTCAGTCGTTTTTGTATTGTTCCTAAACTCATAAGTTAAGCATGTTCTATGATCTGCTTTATTAAAGTATAAGATCATCGAGGTTAAACTATATTTTCTATGTTATAAACTCTCCATCATAAATTTTATTGCCAATTTCCGATATTTTCAATAAATAACAGCATTAAAATATTGCAAAATGGGACTTTCTAATGATCAAATCCTTAAATAAAGTCGTGATCTTTATTAAAGCAAAGAGTTTGAAATAATTATAAATCAGCATAAATTCTGTTATTTAAAATTTCTCCAACAGTCTTTTTAATAGCTTGCTGCCTACCCTATTGAATTTGGATTCATAAAATTTATAATTCTTATTTCAAACTGGGCAAGCAATAATAAAATTTAAAATTATTAAGAAAACAGCATGCATTCGATTACAAAGGCAGACTACGAGAACCACTTCTACGTCCACTCGAATGAAAGCAGTGACAAAAAGCACGACCTTAAGTAAGAATATATTTTATTTTGGTTCATGTCACACTTCACATTAAAACTTCACGTACTCTTGATGTTGATAATGGTCCCTGATGCTATGCAATATAAATTTTAGTTAAACTACAAATCTTTTGATTGGCCTGGATCGTGTGCTATTTAAAATATTTCACATCCATTTAAAGCTGGTGTTAATTACTGTGGTTATAGCTCGATAAAATAACTTGCAAGGAATCCGGAATTTAGTGATCGGCAGTCCTTCACGCCAACAATACCTCAAGAAGGTCGCTTTTAAGACAGTTTATCCTCACAACTACCAACTCAAAAATGAAAATGACAGCTCGAGGCAGAAAAGCAAGAAGCGCAAGTAGCTCAAAAAAGAATAGAAGCAGAGTTATGGGCGTTGAAGGCCAAAGTAAGACTAATTTTAGTGTCTTTGGAATTATTATATAACTTTTGTTTTTGTATCTTGACACACTCAATAAAACTCGAAACCACAGTGAAATATAAATAACAATATTGCGTAGACTCAATACTCAGCTCAGATAAAGACAAGCAGTCAAATAACCGGAAGTACTCAGCAAAGAAGATTGGAAGAAGGAACAGCGCAGAAAGCATGCTTCCTCATCACATGATTGGCATTACTTCTGATAGCAGAAAGACTCTGGGGATTCAAGATTCTTTGTTCTCAAACTCCAAGACTTATTTTAAGTCGCCCCAGGCACATTATCACCAATTAATTTCAAGGATGAATGGCAGGAACAGTGAAAAATCAAATAATTCTAAAACTAAACTGAATTCTGGAATTGGATCGACAAGTAAGCTAAATATTACTATTTTTAGTTATCCCGTCATCCTCGGTCTACACAATTGCGATGGATGATATAAAGAAGATTTACTCGAATAAGCAGCAAAGCTCCCCTAAGTCAAGGCTGAATACGAAGTACTTTCACAATGGAAATAAAAACATTAAAAGTTTAAAAATTTTATCGCCGAAAGACAGTAAGCTCAATCCAAACCAAATGATGAAGACAGCAAATTTACTGTCTATCTTCAGAGATATGAGCAAGAAGATCTCAAACAATGTGAGCTCGACGAATATGAACGGGGAGACGATTGACTGCAAGAACAAGTCTATTTCTAATATTTCTCAAAAGAATAAAAAGTTTATCCAGAAATAAAGGAATCATCGCTCCATCGAATATCATGCATTTATCAACAAATAAGGAAAAATGAAGCAAGTGCAAAAGTAGCCAAAATAAGAGCAAAGCAAAGCTGAGCACCCGCAAGTAAGCAAAAGTCAAGCCACAGAGGCGGGCACAAGACCAATCACAGCCGAGCACATGTAGGCTCACTTGATCACACCCACACGATAAGTAAATATCTGAATAAGTTCTCGCTATTGGAGAACATTGCTGAAAAGAATAAGAGCTTTGACCAGTACGACTCCAACTACAACATCATCAACGGACATAATGAGTCACGAGAATCACTAAATGGTAAGCTTGCAGCTATTAATTAGCCTTTCTTGCAAACGCATAGCTAGCTTTAACCGATTTTTGTATAGAGCTATGTCAAATTGAAGAGCAAGAAAGGATACTCGCTGAGAATGAAGTTCTTGGTAACAACTCAGTCTTGCTTATTACATCAATTTCATTATTCACCATTAACAAACATCATATAGAGAAAGAGATCCTTAAGGAGATCGAAGAAAAGCTCGAGCGCGACTACAACTATTACCAGCAGATCAAGCAGCCGAACGGGTTAGACAAAGCACCTGAAGAATGAATTAAAATTGCAGTCGAAAATACTTTAGACCACTTGTTCGAGTCACAAGCGAAGCTAAAGCCAGTGATCACTCTTGTTAAAAAATGCTATAACGACTACATCTTGTCCTTGGAGCAGAAGTGCATACATTTTGAGAATGAGGCGATAAAACACACCACGAAGATATTTGAGCTAGAAACTGAAAAGGAGCAGTTCAAAACCCAACTCGACCAATTCAAAATCAAAATGGACTCAGCAGTGAAAGAAACTCAAAATCTAAATGAACTCATCAGCACAATGAAAAGAGACGCCGAAGAAAAAGCTAAAAAGATCGATGAGTTAGAAAAGGCAAACGCAGAACTTTCTAAAGTCCGCAAGGACAAAGGAATATTTTCAGGCAAGCTTGATGAAAAACAGCTCTGAAACGAGATCAAAGACCTGCTGAAAGAGAATGACGACCTTCGCGCATTTGCAAATGAAGCGAACAGCGAACTCGAGTACGGCAAACAGCGGGAGAATAAGCTGATGTACTTCTTATTCTTGCTGCAGCAGAAAGACTACCCTGTGTTCGATGTCTTTGAAAAGTACATCAAGGATCTTGATACTCAAAGATTTTCAACAGAACTCGACGAAGACTATAAGCACATTTACATCCAGCAAATGCGCAAGCTCAAGGAACTAGGACTTCTAGAGCGAGAGTGATATAAGTCAGATAGAGGCAAAAAGGTCAAAAGCATCGACAGCTCTTCAGACTCAAGTATTCAGGGAAACTAGATATATGTCCAAAATAAGTTAGAGTTTAAGTCAATCGATTCAATTATTTATTTTAATTTATGTGTGATTTAATCTAAAATATTCAATGTTAACAATCAAATTATACTGATTAGCTTGTTTATTACATAATTTGATATATTTAACTTGTGATAAAATTATTTAATATAAATTGATACCGAATATTTTTTCCTCATGAATTAATATAATTTGATTATAATTTATATTGATTGCAGCAAGCCTCTCAAAAAGTAAAATAATCGCAAACTATTGTGAGAGAAAAGGCTAAAATTTTGAAATGGCTAAAAGTTTCTAATTTTTTGACTTCCTATGAGTATCAAATATATGAATACTCCAAATGTTTGATCCGTTGAGTTTGTTAATGATTGAGAACGACGAAGACGGAGAATTTACAACCAAACCGTCTCCTAAGGGAAGGAAGGTAAGCTTCTTGCATTTAATTTTTAGAAGTACCACCGATGAAATATTTGATACAAAAGATATAAAAGAATAGACTTTTTGCAAAAACACCAAGATACCGCACATAAAGAAAAAGACGATAAAGAAAGCGAAAGTGAACAACAAGATAAAGAGGATGACCAAAACGAAGAAAATAGCAAAGACAAGCCATTTGAAATAATTAAGGCTGAGAGATCTGATTTAAACATTGAGAAAGCAACTCCTTTAACCGAAGTCACAGCTAAAATGCACCTTAACTCTGAAGAAATAAAAACTCGGCTGGAGCAGTCAAAGGATATCACTAAGTGCCATATTTGTAAAGTCAAATTCGAGTTTCAACACATGCTGGAAAGACATTATGTAAAGATCCATGAAGCAGTGCCAATTTACTCGTGAAATTTATGTAAATGACCATTCTTCATTCTGGCATCGTTCAAGGATCACATTAAGTTTCACAAATTCACGAGTTCAAAGATTAAGCTAAAATCAAAGCGTCATAAAAGACGTGCTGAAAAAGACGAGAACGACCCTCCAATAAAAGACGTGATGAGGTCTCGGTCGAGGTCGGCGTCTTCAAGTCAAGAGAGGTCATCGAAGTCCCAGTCGCCTCCTAAAATCTTAAAAAGCGACACTTTGTCTCAGCTCGAAGAAAAAGGCATCAAAGTTGATTTAAGAAAAAAGGAGTTCAAGCATTTAAAAAAACAAAAGTCCTCACAAGCAAAAAAGGAAGACTCTGACTTCGAAATCACACCTAAAAAACGAGACTTGAAAGCTGACTGCAAAGATGACTCTAGCGATGATGGAAACCATGCGAATTGTGATAATCCAGTCGAGCTGCAAGTCAACCCTGAAGTCGATGTTGAACCTCAAACAGAGACCCCTGGCGAACCAAAAAAACGAAGAAGGCGAAGGAAGAAAAAGCTATTGGCTGAAGAAGCAGAAGTTCAGCAGGAAGTGGCATTAAATTCAAGTCAAAATGTAGACTCTCAGCTGTCACAAAATCAAGAAGTTATTTTCAACCAACCGCAAGGCAAGAAAAAAGCAAAAACAACTGAGGTTGAATCTGACAGTGAAGAGGCACATGAGGTTAAGCAAAAAACAAAGAAAAAGAAGCGGTCAAAGTCTGAAAAGAAAAGACTTAAAGAAATAGCTAATATGGACATTGACCAAGTTAAAAAAGAAGCTAAAATGCTGATGAAACGCATGAAGGAGCTCATGAACGACGACACTAATGATATGAGTGCAGAACCAACTGTCGATACTCTTGGAAAACACACTGTAAAGAAGGAGATGGAGCCTGAAACTGAACAAATTGAGAATTTCAATGAATTTGCAGGACCTAGTCACTGTCTCGATGGGGCTTATTGACAGTTACTTTCACTTATTTAATTATGTTACTTTTGAAGTTGGCTAAAATATATTTTTAATAGTGCAGATAATAAAGGTTATCAATTATATTCAATTCAATAAAAACAAAACTTAATACATTAATGGTGAAGTTACTTTATAAATTAGCAAATAAAAGAAATGTTTCCAAATTGAATAAAAACTTAACTTTAATATATTAGTATTTCAGCTTGTCAGTATTAAAAATTATTTGGCAACAGATCGGACTTGCGATCTTCTTGTCCTCCTCGTTTTTGAATTTTCTCTAGCCATGTAGTCAATCATCTTGGAGATATTTTTAATTTTCTCAGAAAAGTCAGTCGATGTGAAGTTTTCAACCCTTAAGTTTCCTTTATTTGAATTTAAGCGCTGGGCTATATCAGAATAAAAGTTCTTATCGATGCTCTTTAGTGGATTCACACTGATCTTATTTGAACTCAGTCGGAATCGCAGGATTGCTGAGTTTCTTCGATCTTTTAGCGTCATCTCGAACAGTCGTTAGCGTTGATTTTTGTCCTCCTCTGTTGTTCATTTCTCTTGGGTGAAGGTTAGATTTCATATTCTGATTAAATCGATGATTCGTACTGCACATATTGTCGTTGTAGTCAACGTCAAACCGAATATCGTCTCTATCTTTACTTTCCGGAGTTAAGTTATAGTCCTTCTTTGACGGAGATTCGTATTCTATCAACGAAGATGCTTGGTTTCCAGTCAAAATGGAAAACTCACAGTGCTTATTTTGGCTTTTTAAAAGTCTCTGGGTGATATGAGAGAACATTCAAACACATTTGGGAAATATATTTCTTTATTTGAGCTTCGTTTTTATGAATATCGACTAATCTGGCAACTCTTAGCTGCTCAAAATCCTTAATGCTTGAATTGATAAATTCAGTTTGTTCTTTAAGTCTTTGAATGCCACCTTCAACGGAGTCTTTATCCTTGTACATGAGAACTTCATCCTGTCCAATCACTCTTGTGCAGAGCACAGCGTTATTAAGGACTCTGTCGGTTTCCTTAATCGAAATAAGTAATTTTTCAAATCTTGAGTCGTCCTCAGGCAGTCCATTCTCAATTTCTTCGATTACAAGTTTTAACAAATGCATCATTTCGACTCTTGCTTCTCTGGACTGAATTAGGCGCTTTGCAAATAAAGTTTTAGCGAGTTCCAGACGGACATGAAGCTCAGTCTCAGCCTGGTTGTAGTTTTCAACGAGATGAGCTACAGCTTCTTTCAGGCACACGAGCTGATGGACAGGAGGCACATGAGTTGTGACAATGCACTCGTCACACACAAACTCCTTATCCAGCTCTCAAAATGCAATGAACGGGAACCCGTGTCTGCTGCAAATAGTTGCTTTCTTTGCTTTACGTTCCTAACAAACTGTTTTAGAATTGGCTGTTGCACTTATGAAAAGTAGGCAGAGCGATTTTAAACCCACAATTGTTAAGAAAGTGTTGTCAAGCTTCACCTTGACAACACTTTCATTCACAATCGAGATTAATAATCATTCAGCCTCAAAAATGTGCAATTAAAAGGACATATAAGCGGTAAAAAGATGCAGTGCACCTACTTTTGCACTCTTTGACCTCTTGTCAACGGATCTAGACATTTTTAGAATAATTATTTTTAATTCAATTTATTTAGCTGTTACGACTCATATATATTTTTGGCAGTTGAATAAAAAAGATTTGTAATCATTATGATAATCAATGCATTTACTCATTTGCAAATATCTAACTATGCTTTCGACAATAGAAATTTATATAAATGCAAATAACTTGGTTACCAACAAAAATATTTAATTTGCAAGAATATAAATCACTTGGAAGCAGTCAAGATTATTGGTTGATTTTTATTTGATGTTTACAAGTCTTTGGTTCATTTAAAGATGGGGAAGATCTAAAGAGTATAGTAAACTCAATCGATGTGCATTAAATGCACTATTGTATTTAAAGTCTAATCAAATAGCTTATTCCACCTAGTTTCAACTAGCTAATACAAATAAGCGTAAATTTGATTATTCAAAGGCATATAGATTGCGAAACTATCAAATAAATGAAGTTAACAAATTTTAAATGCGGCTAAATAACAAGAGTAAATTTAGACGAGTTTATTGGCAATTCTTTGAGTAAACTACTCATTCATGAACTTCTCCTTGTCGTAGATCTTCTTGTATAATGGATTGAAATCCATCACTAATTTGTTTGGCTTAAATGGAACCAGTGGTGCTTCATATCCAGGGTTTGCTGATTTTAGCGAAGAATTTATTTTATTCCACTTCGAATCTAACCTGTCTCTTTTATCTTTATTCGGCTTCACGATGAATCTTCTGTCGTCGTTATTTAGAAATCTTCAGCGCGTCTTCAAACGCGATAGGGTCGATTTCACTTAGAATGGTCTTCAGAGCAACCAAGCTCTCCTGCAAGATCTTGTGCCAGTGTTTTTCTGAGAGCTCAACGATCACAGGGACCAGCATTGGGAAGGTGACATGGCGGTATGTTTTGAGCTTTGATAGGAAGTATTCATTTTCGAAGAAACACATGGCTCTGTCTGCAACTTGCAAGTGTGTACCTCCTATACATCTCACGATCCTTCTGAATAAAGGTACGATGAGGTCTTGGATCTTATCGTCTTCGACTATTTCAAGGACTTCTTGAAGTTCTGTCAAAAAGAGCGTTTCCTTGACTCAGTTGGCAAATGGCCAATACTTTAAGAGGCCTCTCAGCAGATATACTGCCAATCCTTTGTCTTTCGTTAAGAACAGCATTGAACATCTGAGGAGCTGCTCGAAGAACTCTGAACAAGTTTGTACTTTGTGCAGTGGAATAATGACATTGTTAAAGAAAACAATATGCTCGTCTCTTAAAGGAACTGCAAATCCAGAGATGATACTTGCCAATATATCAAGTAGCTCAGATGCACCATTGAACTTATGTCCTTCATGTATCAACTGATAAAAAGCTTCGTTGATTGCCTTTCTGATCATTTTTCTTCTTGGTACCAATTTCGCATAAAGTTTATGAAGGATGTTCTTAAGGTAGTCTCTTTCCACAGCTTCTTCACTATCAAACAATTCCAAAAATTGACTGACAAACTCTGGTGTAATGAAGCTCTTTAGCATTTTTACCTATAAATCATTAAATTTAGCAAGTCAATCAACACCAAAATTAAGTATGATTTAGAGTGTGTATGATAGTTACCTCGACAGCTTCGTTTATTACTAGTTGCAGGAAGAACTCATAGATCCCTTGTAAGTGAGGCCAAGCAGGATCTGTTTCTTCTTCCTGCTCAATACCAGTCTCCGAGAAAGCAAGGTTGCTCTTCTTGACATTTGGAAGACATCTAAAGATGTTTTTCTCGATCATATGAATACAGTGGTCCAGGTTTGGCACGACTAGCTGAATGACGCTATTTTTGATCCTGAAGAAGATTCTGAAGCTCATTAATTACAACCAGTCTTTCGTTCTTGCCCTTGACATCTTTAGTTTCGTCTTTGTAGTCGAAGACCTTCATGCAAATATCGATCTTTTTAATGAAGGCATCTTTGGCTGTCTTGCTTTTGCTGCTGGTTCCCTTTACCTTCTTTTCTTTCTTGCTTGATGACTTTGGATTCATCTTTAATATTATTTTGATACTCAAATTTATTATATTCAAAAATGCTATAATCCCTCGGCCTCCACACTACCTCAACCATCACTCAC
>JAGYYN010007114.1:0-12689 GCA_021441665.1 Euplotes cf. woodruffi 2 WChen-2021 | reverse complement strand
TTTGTGATGTAATTTAATTCTTTAATTTCAATAAAAATTATTTTGAAGCAAATTGAAATAATTTTGCATTAAAATTGAGCAAAAATTTGATTAATTAATACTATTAAAGGTAAATATTCATTTTTAAATATGATATGCAGAGTAGGCTTTAAATTGAGACCCTAAAAGTAAGAATTATAATTTATTTTATGTATAGAGAATTTGATCGAGGTAAGCATATGCAGTTACCAAAAACTGCAAACCGCGATACCTACAATTTCAAAATGGTTATAAAAATATCATGACTATACATAGATCTAACAATCTACAATTTTTACAATATAAAATTCAATTTGAATGAAGTACAAAATAATTAAATCTTTTCAAAACACTTTGACATTTTTAAATTTTGTATTAAGCAAATTTAAAAAATGCAAACTAGAATAAATAAATTTTATCGTATATTTTGTAAATTTGGTATAGAACAGCAGTCTTTTGCAAGCTCCGACAATATAATGATGAATACTGATGAAAAAGATACCAATAAACGAATGACAAAGCAACGAAAGAACATGCAAAAAGCTGTAATTTGAATCCGCCTTTATCGATTTAGATTGATGATGACAGTGGGTCAGATTCAGATCAAGACGGAATCTTTTTATTCAGTTCCTCTCTCATCGTTGGATCGAGTTTTATCGACGTAGAAATTGATGATTCAAATCAGAAAGATACAATCATGATCGGTCCAAATCCAGAAGCAAAACATCGAAATCGATATCTTGGCTATTTTGGGATCAAAAATACGACAAAAGAAACAATTGTTGCTTACTATCTTTATAGCAATTTTGAAGTTGGAGGCATCCAGAAGTACACACTAACTCCAAGTAAAGGGTTCCTGCATCCCGGTCAGACTCAGCTGATTAAGCTTTCAAAAATGATTGAAACTAAAGACGACTTCGAAGCGGCTATAAATTCGCATGATTTAGTGTTTATAAAATCGTTACCTTTATCAGAAAAGCAAGTAAACGCTGAGAATCTTCACCAATTCGAAGAGGATTTAGATAAAGTATTCCACCAGTTTAACGTAGATCTGCTGTTTACTTTAGAAGTTCTTTCAATAGAATTTGGATATGAGCCTGTTCCCTGCCCTGATTTTGAAAGTTTTCCCATTCCAGAGAAAAAGCAAATCAGTGAAAATATCGGTCAATCAGGATTCCAAAGCGTTCATGACGACGCTGATGAGGAAAGTCAGCAGATGTCATCAAGATATAGAAATGGTATGCTTTGTTAAAAATTTATTTACTAATTTTATTTTTATTTAAAGGAATGCTAAAGCGATAATCTCCATTTAGCCGCAACTTCAAGTAATAAGTCCCAGATGGACAGGAGCACCAAAGATGAGTTCAAAGTTAACAAAAGACCGTCGTTTACTGCTGATAAGCATTCCTTCAAGCAAGAAGAAAAGAAAGAGCTTCTCCAAACATTTGGAAAAGTATTTGTATCTGATTTATTTTACATAGGTAGAGACTCCTCACCCTGTTTCAAAGAATAATGCATTCGTGGACAATCCATTTTTAGGCAAAGAGCAGTTGAAATCAAGACAGAGCAGTGCAGTTCAAGTGAGCCTTTGTTATTAACAATCATTTAGTCATTTTCAGAAAAGCCTCAAAGCATTAAAGGAAACCAGCACCTTTCCCAAAAATGTACGTCATCCCTTTTAACTCCACAGCGTCAACTCATGAAGTTAAAGCTTCTGAAGGGAACATGACAAGCGGAAGTATCCTGATCGAGCCGGTTGCTGATATGGATATAGCAAACTCTCAAAATGCAGGTTCAGTAAAACCCGAAGTGCAAAGGGCAGATTCGCACATAAGCGAGGATTTCGATGAAGAGTCGCAGTTGATCAACAACATGTCTCTTTCCAAAAGTACACTCGTAATTATTAATACATAGTGATTGAAAACAAGACCAACCAGCTATCAGCGCAAAGATCAGAGACCAGAAGGAACGAGTTTATAAATGAAGAGGCCAAGGAAGTTAGTAGATCAGGTACGTTCACATCTGCTTTATTATAAATAAAATAGACAGCGTTGTAAAGTCACAGGCTTCAAGTCATCGAAACAGCGGTAATTAGTTTACTTATTTTCAGTGACTTCACGATCCTCAGTTTCACCGACTGTATAGCGAAGGTATTCCCGATTGGAGGCAAAAGTAAGTCGACTAATGTATATGGTGAGGAAGAGCCGAATAAAGAGTTTGACGGCTACAACTTGTCAACTGTGATCGACAGAAAGCAAACTGTATACAATGCAGGTGAGGCTGAGATGGTTTATTTATAGCAGAGCACTATGATAACATGGAGAAAGGTACTAAAATGTTTGTAATTTTGCAGAGCTATCAAATCTCGACATTAGCATAAATGAACCCAAATACATTGAAGAATCCAATATAGAAGGAATGATGAGAATGGCAAGCATGGAGATGAAGCTACACAGTTTTGAAAGAACTCAAAAAAAGATTAAGTGAAAAACTCCCACTACCTAATGAAATTAAAAAAGAGAACGAAGAGGAAATAGTGAAAGAGATGTTTAGTGATTAATCACGGCAGGTATTAATTTACTTGAGTATTCAATTGGATTAAAATAAGCTTAATGTGAATATCAAGCTTAATAACACTTAATTGAATTAAGCTAAATTACTTTTGCTCCTTTATACCTTTTTAATCTTGGACTTCGATATATTTTTAATGCCTCCTGTTAATTGACTGTTAAACCGTATATTTTGAATATTTATGTCTTTTGCTTTTTCAAAATTTTGATTCTATGTAAGTAAATTTTTTTGTTATAAATCATATAATTTGTGATTTTAATCATATTTATACCTTCAATCAAAAATGTATTTACCTTCAATCAATACTTATTATTTGTGCTTGAAATAATTGACTGTTCATTCAGAGATTTAGCTATTCAAGTAAATCATCAAAAGTCTTACTAATAATGCTATCTTTCATGTTTATCGCAGACTCTGCAAATACTCTAGATGATTAATCCAACCTGAAAATACTTAGAAGGCGAGTCAAATTTATTAAAGCTTGTGTTGATTTCCTTAATGCTATTATTGCTGGTTTTATGTTTTGCTTTTATAACGCTAAAGTTCTTGGAATCGAGACTTCGCTTCTGCGCATTGCCTACACATCATATACTCACTCTTACTTAATATCGGATCTTGAGTCTTGACTGATTGTTCTTTCGTGAAGAAGTTCTTTAGGAATTTCTCTGACTTGTACCCGAATAAGCTTTCAAAATTTCTGACTTTATGCGGGGGCTGCTTGAGCTCTAAATATCAGACGGACTGTGTACTTTCCAGAGCTTCGGTACTTCTCCTTGTGCTTTGAAACTTAAGATCAAGCGGTAGTAAATTCGTCTCTTTGGAACTTAAATTTGGCATTTTATTTGAAGCACCCGCTTGCTGACCGCTGTTAAGCTGCGTATTGCTGTTTCGCTTTGACATATACTCATTTTGAGCTTGAGCCAAGTCGCTTTCGACTGAATTATATTGCAATTGCCTACAGTGTTATGTCAAGATGCTACTTTTGTTTTTCTTTTTCTTTGTGACACTTCGGTTTTGACAAGTAAGTCCCGAATATCGAGTTTGGCTTATTTATATCCTTTTCTTCACTTTTGAATTGATTGAGGCATTCGATTTGGTCTACATAAATTATTAGATGTGTATAATAAATAATTAAATTGTAAAGAATCTAATTTTTACCTAATAGCGACATTTTCTTCGGGTTTTCTAAGACAAAGTTGGTTTCAGGTAATTTGAAATTCTTCGTTGAACTCGAAATATTTTTAGGGAAGTGAAACAATTTCTTAAAGCTCGGTACATCAATAGCAATATTCTTTGGTAATTTGGGAAGCACATTTTGTACTTTTATGTGTTTGACTCTTAGAGGGTTGCTTATAGTCATCATTAGTCGTAATTTATTTATTCATATTTTCAAAAGGATCCCCAAGGTTATAATTATCTTCTCACGGGACTTGTCCCTCCATATCTCTGGTCTTTTTCGGGGATATTTGTAGCTTTAGAAGAACATTAAAACACAAGATTTTTGATTAATATATTTACAAGAGTCAAAAATTATTTTATTACCTTAACATGGCGGTTTACAAATTCGCCTGTAAAGTTTAAAGTCTTGAGTTTATTTATTAAGTATCTTGTCATATATCTTCTTGACGTATTCAGCAATTATCTTGCTTTTAGCCACATATCTCTGCATGTCATCTATGCGAATTAATTAGAATAAATACCTTCTGAGTTAGTATCGCTTGCTGGAGTTCAAGTCTCCAAGAATTTCTTCATGCATAGCTTAACTGAGCTACTGTCGAGCAAGAAAGCATAAGTCTGGTATCTGCCTATTTTATCAGTCGATTCAATGATATTGTACTTCTGGTCTAAAAATACAATTCCTAAAGTATGCGATTATTATTGATCTCCTTTGCTAAGCAATTGCAAATGCTGAAGTTTATCTAGATTTTGATAAACTGAGCATAACTAAAACTGCATATAATCGTATATATTTGTGTGATTGGTAAATAAATCACTAACAAAGCAGTATTAATACTGTTAAGATCACGATTTAAAAGCAGTGGTTTATTATGAATTAATTGTACCTTCGAAGTCTTTAAAAGTCTTGAAGTGAACGTCTCGAATAATCGACTCGATCGTGGGATAGACTAAAGGGTGCATTACGAATTCTTCCATTTTCAATAGAGCTTGTTCATTTTCGATTTCATCAAGCACTGAATCGTCTAAAGGGAGTATAAACACTGATACTAAGCGTAAGGACTACCGCTATCTTCTGTAGGAGTGCGCTTGATCAACTCATTGGGGATGTTGCTGATATCAATGTGGTTTATGTCACTGTTGCTCACATTCAGCATGTACGGGTCATCTTTGCTTGCTGTTAATTAACATAAAGCAAATGTAAAAATGTGCGTGAATAGATTGAGACTTAAACTACACAAAATGCCTAGCAAGATTCAAAATATCTGCTAATCTCACCAATTTGTGATTGGGACATCGAAGATGCAGCAAGCAAATATTTGGTGCTCATGATTAAATTTGCAAAGTTAAAATTTATTTATCAACGAATTACCAGTCTTTAACTGGGTCTGGTCGTTTGAAATGTCAAATAAGATTTTGTAGTATTTATTTGCTTTTTACGAGTTCTTCCTTTAGGTTTTGATTTGTAAGGATAAGTTCAGTTACGAGTTCTGCTTTACCCTTTCGAGGGACTATAATATCGTATTCGAGAACTGAAACGGGACCGACCTCACTAATGAGGTATAGTTTTAGTCATCTTAGCTTTGAAGTGCATGCGTTGCTGACTATGAGATCGATGTTCGATAATTTTTCTTCATGATTAAGTGCCATTTTCTATACCTGGTTAGATAATTCAGATAGGGATCCATATTTGCTCACTTTGCCTTGTTTCGATTTATTATAATTTTATTTGGGTAACACAGAGCTAATTGAATACGACTAAATTTAAGTTATTTTAGTATTAATCACACTGTTTTAGAATGTCGCAATAGGCATATTTATAGCCCTTCACGTTAGATTTCATCGTCCGGTGGTAGTTGAATCGATTGAAGTTGTCACCACTAATTCTAGCTGAGTAATACTTGAAGACAGCTTTGAATTCTGGGATTTGGCATAAGTTAATCAACTTTGCTTTTGTGAAATTATGAAGAGAGTCATGAATATTTAGAGAAAAATCTTTGTTATCTTCACTCATAAATGGAGAAAATCCTTGATATGATACTAACGTAGCGATACAACAGAAGAGCTTATCGTTGCTCGAGTCCTGGCTTAGTTTTGGATTGAATTCCTTCTTATAGAACTGTTTGATTTCCTTTAAAAATGTTCCATTTCTAACTCACTCTTTCAAACTTTTATTACCAAGTCCACATTGAAATTGTTCTTGGAGATACTTCCGCACGTCACGACCAATAGTTTTATAAAATAAATCGTCTCTTTTAGTGCCAAAAGCAGCTTTCCTCTTATCAAAAGTATCACTGGGTGAGACTTCTTCGAATTCCTCATCAACCTCGTCTTCCTTGTCATGGCTACGTGCGAGATCCCATCTGGAAACCATCTTGAATGCTACTTTTGGGACTCTTCACACTTTAAATATTTTATGATTTTTCTCAGTTGAAAAATCATTTAGTGAGCCTCTCGAAGACTCGTGCGAGATGCCTTCAGAGCCAGTTGAACTTGCTTTTTTGTGCTTTGGGAATAAGAAGCTTGCGTCCAGCTCTTCTGTTGATCATCATCACTTCGATGTTTCTTTGTTCAGCTCAGCTCAAACTTCATTTCAGCAAGATTTTGGGAGAGGATATGAACTCAATGTTTTCTGCGAGGCTATCGACTCGCAGAAGCAAAAGTTTAGTATAAAACTTGTTAAAGCCAAACTCTGGCTCAAAACAGCATCACTAAATGCCGAGAAAGAACTTGGAATAGATACTTGGTAATTTTCGGCTCTTGTCTTCATTAGAAAATCGTCCCCAAAATAATTTCCTGTCTGCAAGCTATTTTGGACGAATTGATTCAAACTGGACTGGCCATGAGCATTATACGCGTTTCCAGTTGATTTTACGCTGTTTCCACTGTCAAAGCCGACTTGGCTCAAAATAAAGTTATTTTGGACTATGGGGTTTTGTATATTCATAAGGTTATTTTTAATTTCTCTTTTATAAGGTTGCATTAATAATTATGATAATAAAATTTCAATTCTTTATATACCTTACATTAATTATTCATAATAATATTTATCGTGAGTTTGTTTATAATTATAGTTAATAAATAATCTTAATATTTTTTATATTAAAGAATACTTCAAGAACTTCATATTCAAACATACAAAAAATGCTGAATTTCGCACTGCTGACTAGACAGTCAAAATTTCATTAATTTGATTTAAAAAATAAAAATGGAGTAGGTTGCATATTGAATAGAATAAGCATATTGCGAAGTCTATTCTTGCATATGGTTGAGTGAATAAGCAGCTGCCTTATTTGTACTCGCCAATTATGCCTTTGACTTTGATCGCAAGTCTGTTGATGATCTTTCTATCGCACACGCTCTTATTATCAAACGGATCTTTGCTCTTCGACGAGATCAAGTCGTCCATGATCGACTCGTCAACGGTGTTTCCTGAAGGAGTGATCGTCGGTGTCTGCATAGGCACAAGAAGTAATGGGCATTCAAGCTCCTTCTCGATCTTATGCACGAGTGTAGTGAGATTCTCTTCATACGTTCTGCTCTCAGATGCCTTTGCCCTGTAGTTTTTATTCAGCTTGAGGTAGTCTGCTTCAGATCTTTCGAGTTTTTGCTTCATCTCCAACTGAGTTTTCTTTAAGCCCTTGAGCTCATTTGCCAATCTAGAAGATATAAGATAAACATCGTGAAAGCGAGGATTAAATAGTCAGGCTTACAAGTCGTTTTCATGAGTTAGCTCTTTTAGCTCTTCAATGAAGTCTATTGGAGTTGTAGCAGTCTCTTGATCCATTTGACTAGGCTTAGCGACTTGTTCATTTTCACTAAAGTTGTATTTTAGCACTTAAACTGTGGTTTATTTTAATTTTCTAATTAATAAAATCTTATTAAATTTGGACTGTTTGAATAAAGCAAAATTTAAATAAGTTACATCTGAGGAGGTAATTGTTGAACAACTGCTTTCTCAACTACAGCTGGTATTTCAGGAACTATTTTTTCAGTTTCTTTTTGCTTTTCATCAGAGTTTGCTGATAATTTATCCAATTTCGCTTGAGCAGTTTTCCTTAGCTCGATAAAGTTCTGGATTGGATTAAAAACTGAGAAATTTCCAATTTTAGCCTGTTTCATGTACCCACTGGACCTGTCATAGTGAATGAAGCTTAAGTCCCTCTTATCAACGACAGCAAGGGATGGAGTCAACACAGCAGATTCAATCTGTTCGCCATTGACTGGACTTTTAGTAAGCTCGTCAATTTGCTTCAAAATGAAGTCAAGTATTTCATCCTTTCCAGAGGTTTCTGACTTCTTCGCCTCTTTTATATTGTGACTTTCCTCGATTATTTCTTTGAGGTGGAGATTTTCAGCGATTAGTTCATCAATTTTGAGCTCAGCCTGCTCTAATTTTGATTTGAAGCTTCTGCATTCTAAAAGATTAGAGGAAATAGTACCAATTGTAAGATCAGTGTATTCTCTTTCAAGGCTTGTCAGCTTTGAGGATCTATAGTATTTACATCATCGCAAATATATAAAGAGGTTGAGCATAGGAAGGCAATAAAAATCACAATTTATAAATCAAAAAATTTCGTCTGGTTCTAATTGGTTAATCACAACAATTAATAAAATTGGTGTCTGATTCTTAAAATATAAGATTAAAATCATCACTGGTACTTACAATGGATTTACTCTCATTGACTGTGAATCAAATTCTTTTGGTTTAGAATTGACTAATTTTTTATCGTCATAATCATCTAATTAAAGTAATTGCAATTAAGATCAACTTTAATTTTAAAATGTATATCTACCGTAAGAGTATTCCTGATTGTAATCATCGTAATCTGAATCCTGAAAGATTACATTTTTTGAGTCCTGTACTCAAAGTCAAAGTTATTTAGTGCTTTAATAATATAGTTTAAATAGATTTTATAAAAGTTGTCTCTTTTACAAACTTCACTTTTTAGTGATCTAAATCAGTATATATAGTAATACAAATTGTAGATCTATATATAAATCAATAAAACTCTGTTACTTAGTGAATACCTGGTACATTGGCTTCATGCTATACATTTTATTTAACCCACACTGGCACAGGATCAAAGATCCTTCTCTTCTCCTTTTCAGTATGAGCGAATTTGCATTTCTTTCCAAGCTTGCAGTAGCCTTTGTGAATGATAAAGTTGCACATTTTAACTTTGTAAAGAGTAATGTCGAGTCCGCGTTCTGGCACGAATCTATATAATTTTGTCAATCTAAACTAGCACTCCTTTATTTTCAGTATCAGTCGCAAGATTATTCGCTGAGAGAGCAAATGCATTAACAGGTGTTGCGGTGTTGCAATCTGTAAGTGGTTAAATTCTTACGTATCTTCCTCGCTGTCGCTGCTCATTTTGATTTAATATTATATAATATTCAAATCGAGATTAAATACACAGTCCTGCATATAATCTCCAACTTGTATTTATAAAAGGAGAGGTTATAGGCATCGATATTAATCAATTTATACCTGAAATATCTGCAGCGATATAAACTAATAATATGAGTAATTTTTGGTAGGCAAAATGCGAGATAGAAGCATCTGCTTCAAATAATAAATATTTTAATCGTTAATATAACATTCTTTTGCTTGAAACGAAATACAGGTTTGTCGATAGAATCACGAATTCGAGAGATTAAATTATATAATAACTAGGCGAAAAGATATTTCTATCAAGTATATTTTTGCAATATCGTAATATTAAACACCCTTTGAAATTTAGTTGCGGTTAATATTAAATTTCTGTGCTTTAGTATTTTCTTTTTTGAAAAAAATTAACAATTATTTTATAATAATTTTTTAGTTTCAAATATGATCCTCAGCATATAATCTTAAATATAATATTTTTAAGCAATTCAACTGCCTAGAGTGATATTATTTTATACTGTAGTACAGATAGACATTTAATTTGTGCTTTCTACTTATATAACAATTGAATTCAAGTTTTAACTATATGAATGTAAGTTCAATTCTAAACTTGTTGTTTAATATACTCTTAAAAGATTGTAAAATATTTGAGCCCAAATTTATTATTCAAGCATTGCATTTATCCTCTTAATCTTTCTATAGTATCCGTACCGCATACTTATCTACAATTTCCTTTATTTTAACTGCAAATCTGTTCACAATCTTTTTATCGCAAATACTTTTTTTTCCATCAAAGGGATCAGTCTTTCTTTCTTTCTGAAATCAGCAAGTCAATAGCCATCTCTTCGACTGTGTAGCCAGAAGGAGTAATTACAGGACTGGTCAACGGTAACAGCAGTAGCGGACATTCCATCTGCATGTTGATCTCTGATATGAGTCTTGTAAGCTTAGTTTTCCAAAGATTGTTACTGTTCAGCTGTCTTTCTGACTCCTTATATAGTTTCTCAGCTTTTACTGCTCTCTCTTCAGCTTTGACTACCCTTTCTTCAACTTTGACTGCTCTCATTTCAGATTTGACTGCTCTCTCCTCAGCATTCAGAGCTTTTTGTTTTGTTTGGCTGAGAAGCCTTTCAGTTTCTTTTATTTGTTGCTCCTTTTCTGAAATAGTCGATAGAGCCAGTCTATAATAAAACAAAGTTAAGTTAATGGACTGAGACAAGTTTCTTCTGAAATAACTCAGTTTTGTATTATTTTATAACAGACATACCTGAAGTTTGACTTAATTTCCTGCAGTTCAGCTTGATACTCTTTTTTGACCTTTTCAGATTCAGTCAGTTCTTGTTTTTCAGCATTCGACTTTGCATTTTTGCAAAACTCAACAATCGTTTTAAATTGTCTAAAAATACGATTTAAACTTGGAGACTTTACGAGTATTTAGAAATAATCGAATTTTCGATTACAAAAATAGAATATTTTACCACAAATGCGTTACTGTTGAATTATAAAAGAGTGTAATTTATTGTGTGACGAAGTTAGAAGTAGCTTATAATTTATCATATTAAAATCTATTTTTCAAACATAAAAAATCCACTATTTAAATTATCTAGATATAAGTTCTTTTAATATCGAATCTAAAACAGCAAGAAGTATATATTTATTCGTTATAAATTAAAACCCGTCATTTGCTGTAAAAATCGATTAATAATGACTGCATCTAAGCACCAGCAGCAGATGTAAATTTCCTTGTAAAATTGATTAACTGAAATTAAAAGCAGCCAAACTGATATTTCCAATAGTATCGTTATTTTGTTTAACATCTGAGCTTAACAAATCAAGGCACATGGATTTGACTTTAAATCTCGCTGTTTATTTTTATTATGAAACCATCAATTTGTATATTATTTTAGGTTAAACCCATATGCGAAATGAGTTCATTAAATTTTATTCAGAATGCTTTAAGAAATAAAAACACGATTGCTGATAATTCAAAATAAAGTCGTGAAATTGGAGTTTCTATCGTCCCCAGAAGATTAAAAGCGACAGTGGGTACTTACTCCAGGCCTTCCTTGCTGGTCACTTCTTGAGACAGACTCAAGATAGCACTGTTGATTAGCTTGTTCGGCACCGGGCTTTCACTTAGGAAGTCGAGGGACTCCAGCAAGTACGAGATCACTGACGTCTGAGAGGTTATTTGAGCCTTTAACTTTTTATTCTCGTCAATTAGAGAATTTATCGTGTCTTCAGACTGCGTTAGCCTTTCTTGCAGTGCAGCTAAGTCTTCGAGGCTCGATGCACTATTTTGAATTTTAATCAGCAATGAAAATGTTTAAATATGATTTAAGAGTTATCCAAGATAGCTTTTTATCTATTTTTGCTTTTAATCGTGGAAAAAATCTAAAATTACGGCTGATTTATATTTGAGTCATCGTGTTTTTGTTGATTTATTTTTGTATTTCCAGAAGTTTGCTTTTTATTATTTGCATTGTTTCCACTTGATTCAGAGAACTCGCTGGTTTCTTTATTGTCATTTTGGTAAGAATAATCAACTTCATCATCATCACCCCAATTCTGATAGGTATTATCTTGGTCGAAAGATAAACGAGTATATCTTACCATAATAATTCCAGTCTTGTTCATCGTAATAATCGTCGTATTTAGCTTTCTGATTGTTTTTGGCATTGTTATCTAATAAATTGACAATTTAAATTAAAATATTGATGACTCTTGCTATGTGCAGTCTTTTGATACTGACATAGCATGTAAATAAGTGGTAAGTATAAATAGCGAAATGATTGCTACTTGATCGAGGATATAGATTATAGATAACTGAAGGACTATGCTATCGGCAATACTTTTAGCTTTCTGTTGGTTCTTGCTTTCGTAAATAGTCTTGACCCACACTGGGACCGGGTCGTATTGATTCTTCCGCATCTCTTCTTTGTAATGAGCAAATTTGCAATAGTCTCCGTTGTATCATTTGCTCTTCTTTGCAACTGAGTCTCACATCCGCATTTTGTAGCGAGAGATTTGTTGTTTCGGGTCTGGGATGAAACTATATATGCAACGATAGTCAGGTGGGATGATAAGAAATTAACCAAATTAGTTATGATTGTAGAGTTGATTAGAGAGGAATAGCGACAACCAAACTGCTTATTGCAAGGTTTTTGAGTTTAATCATAGTCTTACCTTTCTTCTTCATATGTGTAATAGTTTTTCTATACAATTAGAGTAGGGTTGATACTTTTTTCTTGTGATAATCCATTTATTATGAATTTTATTAATAATTTATTAAAATTTATTATAATTATTGATATAGTAATTGCCAATATTTTACAATAATATATAATTTCCAACTTTTGTTAAATGAATTGTATTGGAATTATTTTTTGCAAAAAAATTAGTCATTTTTTTTATATATGTAAAGTATTTTTAGTAAAATCTAATACGTATGCTAATGAATGCTTACGATCCTGCATCAACTGCATCAAACCATGCTTCTTTAACTTCAATACTTACTATTAGTGCAAACCAA
>JAGYYN010007095.1:0-12634 GCA_021441665.1 Euplotes cf. woodruffi 2 WChen-2021 | reverse complement strand
GTTTTGAGTGTTTAAAATACAACAAATTAAAACTTTAATATTGAGTTTTAATAATTTTAAAAAAATTCCTTAAATTCACTTTAATATCACTCAAATAATTTTTATTATATTTTTAGTAACTAATTATTGTTAAAAAATTTAAATATTCATAAAATTTATAGTTTATTAATTAACAAAAGCAACTTAGATCATTAATAAGCCAATATAAAATTAATCTTGAGATCTTGATTTTAACTTTAGTATTTTACAACACATAATTCATATAATAAAAGTTTAAATAGCTTGATTAACTGATAAATTTTTAGTATTTTTTAAATAACAATTCCTATATTCTCAATCTTTTATTTTTGATTACAAAAAGATCTAATCTTTACATTCCACTATATAATTTTTTTAATTTATTTTAAATCTAAATAAAAATTTAATCTTGCTATTTTTTATTCAATAATACAAAATGTAAAAAAAATTATTTTGCATATAAAATTTTTTTATTTATGCAAAATTATAATGAATTCTTGGATTGCTCAAAATTAATAAAGCCATTGGATTATATATTTTTTACAATTGTTCGAAATGTTTGACTCTTTGCCAGAGAAAATAAAAGTGCGGATGAACAAAGTAAACATCGACAAACCAAAAAACTACGAAATGCAGTCGCACATCGTCGCTGTTGATAAAAACAGGATTAATTCAATCGAGTCGTTGATCGCGTTCATTCTTGAGAAAATTGATTCTGCATTTGACCCGACTGAAACTAAACTGGAGAAAGCGAAGATCTACTCGCAGGAAGGAATCGAGCTCAAAGACTCGGATTTGTTCTTCCTCGAAAACTTCGGGACGCTCTATATCGATGTGCAGGGACGGCCGTTCAACTACAAACAAATTTTGCACCAATACAGAATCGGAGAGAAGCTTGGGAAAGGAAGGTTTGGGGTTGTTTACAAAATAATTGACAAAGCGACTGCAAAAGCCTTCGCTATGAAGATCATCAAAGTCGAAGGGTACTTCAGCCGCGCAAATAACGCAGAGATTTTGTTTAAAGAACAAAAAGCACTGTTGCAACTTAATCATACTAATGTAGTTAAACTATACAATGGCTTCTCGATTAAAAATAAAATCTGCCAAATTATGGAATTGTGTGCTGGAGGCGAACTCCAACAATACCTTTTAAGCAAACCGCAGCAGAGGGTGTCGGAAAAGGAAGCTCGCTACTTAATTTTGCAAATTTGAAGAGGGATTAGTTACTGACATCAGAAAGGAATCATTCACCGCAATTTGAAACCGGAAAATATATTCATCGCTGACCAAGTCATCCTTAAAAATTCATTTAAACTGAGACACAGCCTAATAATTGGTGAAGTTGACGTTGAAAAAGAAAGCTATGAAGATATAGTGCTAAAAATAGGAGACTTTGTCGTATCAGGAATCACAATAAATGATGAAAGTCACCTCAAGAACCCATGATCGATAAATTTCCGGGCTCCTGAACTATTAAATGACTCTGAAATCTTTTACTCAAGAGCTCTTGATATATGGTCGATCGGCATAATACTGTACACAATGCTGTACGGATACCATCCTTTCGTCGATGCAGACAACAAAGTGACTGAAGACAGTATTATTAATGAACGTCTGACTTTTTCCAAATAAAATCGAAGTGACAGATGAATGCAAAGACTTGCTCGCAGGCATGCTTGAAAAGGATCCAAAGTACCGGATCAACATTTTTAGTATTTTTAGCCACAAATGGGTCGAGATGCCTAACTCAAAGCTTGAGCACAGGTCGACCAACCCATTTGAATTTAAAGGCCTCGCGATGAAGTCGTCTTTTAATTCGAAACTTGAACAAAGCAATATTAATAATTCTTTCGAAGACAGCTATTTCGACCAGTCTTCTCTTGAGATTCCTTTCGTCTCCGCTGATAAGCCAAAGCAGACTGTAAGTCCAAAGAAGAACTTCAAAAGACGGGCTTTTAAGCGGAACGCAAGGAAGCTGAACAACACTATTTGAGACGATGTGATTAGCATCTTTCTTTCAAGCTCGGAGACGAAGAGAAAGTACAAAAATACTGCGAATTCAGAGTTCTTTCATCGACCGAAATAGATCCTTATTTGCAGCGAGAACAAGCAACTTAAATACAGGTAAGCTGATGCTGAAGTGATCGGAATTTTGAATAGTCACCCTGCTTTTCAAAAAATAGCATAAATCAATTGATTTAACAATCAATATTTTTTGTTTAAAATATTAAAAATTGGTGGAGATAGCGACATGAAAAGTCGAGATTTGAAGTAATTTAGAGCGAACTCGCTTTATTTATTTTACTATCAAACTGGATTATTAATTTTAGCATTTTGACTAACTTCATATAAAGTTTTTTACACACTATTAACTTACTTTTGATTCATTATTTTTTAATCATAAGCTATATTTGATTAAATTATCTGACGTGAGTTTTTATTTTAAAATTACTAGTATCTAAAAATCTCGTATTTTTAGTAAATCAAAACAATACAAGTTTTAATGAAGACACGAAGCAAGTTTTTACAAAACCAAGAGTCTCACTCTCTCTTCAAAATAAATTCAGAGAGAGGTTTTGCAATCTTAAGACCAAGAACTCAAGAAATAACATCGTAAGTAAAAATATTCAAAATTACTTGTTCAAATTCATCAAATTTTACACTTTTCTTAATAAATTGAAACCCGCTGTCAGTTATTTTTAATCACCCAAAAGCCTAATTTTTAAAAATAAATTTTTACTTAAAAATATTATTTGCGAGTAAAAAATAATAATCAAAAATTCGTATATTTAAGATAAAACAAAAAATAAGATAAAAAAAATTATTTTTTAGATTTCAAAAACTATTAAAAATAAACTGAGTATAAAAAATCATTAAAAATATTTTTTTTCAAAAAGCGATAAAAAATTTATTTTACGAAATAATTTTTTGCGTGACTATCACCCCATTTTCGATCTCAGCCACTTTGTCATCGCTGATCCCGTATTCTTATAGAGCATCAGTATTGCGCAGGAAGGCGCGGTGAGTGCGAAGCAAAAGCCGGGGAGGATCATATTCAAGCGTAACATAGTCAAGAGGAACCTTGACAACGCGAATAAATTGTAAGTCAACATTGTAATTTCTGCATTCGCAAAAACACCCATTTTTATTATCACTTTGTATTCAGACAAACAGATTAAAAAATTATTATTACTGCTTGCTTTATTTCGTGTATCAACGAGTGTTGATTTATAGCTGCATTGCAAAACCGATTTTAAGATTACAATAGGAAAAGAGGATTTTTATTTAGAATAATTATTATTAAAAATCCATGAATCAAAAAAATTACATTAGCTACATAATTCACTGCATTTTTGTGATATGGATAACTCTGCAGAGCACTGGAGACTTGTTGTTTTTGAATTTATCACGTATTTGTATTGTATCATTATTTTTGCCTTAATTTGCGGAGTTTTGAATATTTTCATATTGAGATTAAAAATATGCAACCGCGAGAAAGAAATAACAATTAAGTTTTTTTAACAAATGCTTGTTAGAAATAAAACTTAATTTACTATTTTTTAAAGCTTTAGTTTTTATTTAGTGATAGTAAAGAATAGGAGATATTGTTTCTTATTTTTACGGAGTCCATATTTAATATATGACTTTTCAGAAGAATAAAAAATTTAATAGTTAGTTATCAAAAACTGCATATGACAGATTGTTTTATACCGCTTCAAATATATTACGTTAAAAGTGATGATTTAAAAGTTTAAATTTACCCTGTTTAATCCCCAATTTTATATCCATTACAAGTTTTGAATATTCATAACAGACTAGTATCTTTATTTTGAATTAACCTTGATAAAGTTAAAATACAAGTAACTAATTTCGTTGTAAAATATTTTACCTATGATATTTCTGAATTCCACTTTCGATATCTCACCTTCCCTTTTATTAATCTAACAGCTATAAAAATATAGAGATTTGCCAAAGAACAAGCTGCCTCATTTTAGAACATCAATGATGGCGACTTCACTGAACATCCCAGCTATAAAACTGGAGATATAAGATTTAAATATACCCATAGTTAATTAATCATAATCAACTCTTTTTATTTTTATTGCTTGCTAAATATCTCTTTTTCTCTTAATAAACTTCATGAGCTCGATAGAGTAATAAATCAGCAATCACGAGCCTGTGGATTCGCAGATGGAGCGGATTTCAATCGACATTTTGATAACAAAACGAATATTTCAATAAGATTTTGCAGTTAGAAAAATTACTAATTATTAACATGAAATTGGTGGGTAAGGTATGGGGTAGTTTGCTTAAAATATTTATATAACTTTTAGTAAATTAATAAATTGTAATATAACAATAGTAAAGAAAGAGATATGGAGAGCTTAGATATGTTACAGCTGTTTTAAATTATTTTTACTGATTTTAAATCTCGATCAAACTGGTTTTATAATTGCGATTTTACTACAATTATATGAAAATAATTCAAGCTGTAACTGACCTCGAACAACTGATAAAATCACTAAAGAACGAGGATGAACCGCAGACGGATGTAGATACTGATGGACTGGAGCAATCTCCACGAGGATTGAGCTGCAGACAGGCGCAGTTCAGAGTTTCAGAGATTATTAAAGACTGTAAACTTATCAACCTTTGCATTTCTCCTGATGACAGACTCCGTGAGAAAGCTAAAGATGTCGTCGAGCAGTTTTTAATTAAGAATAGTAACGGAGCAGATGAGTTCTTTAGCAGCCTAATCCAATGCTTTAGTTACAAAGACCCGAATGAAGTAATTCTCTACTTCAGCTTAGTTCTGTGGATCTGCAAGTTTCAACCACAATCAGTTGGAAACGCCTCGAAGGGGTTCCAACTCGTCATTGAAGCGCTGCTCGAATTTATCGAGACAAATGAAGACGATAAAGTTTCATAAGTCGGCGCAAAAAGGATTTTAAAGGCGTTAATCCACCGACATAAAAAGTTTCCATTAATAATTAGAAAATTATCATACTCAAAACGGCAATTGATGCTCAAAATTTTTGAAAAATTTACTAAGAAACCGCGTGAAGAAAACAAGATCGAGCCTGTGAAAAGTAAAGAAACTCAAGAAAAACCAATTGATGACTTGCTTCCGCCTAAAGCACTAAGCAAGAAGCATTCCCTTCCGAATATTATTAACACAGATAGCGAGAGGAATAATTAATAGCAAGATCCAAGATGAAAGCAAGTTCCAAAATACGACAAAGCTTCCTGAGATATTTCGAGTTTCCGTGGATAACCTCGTCAACAGAAATACGATGGACCACTTACTGCCGACAAATCTAAAGTCGTCTCGAGTACTTACATTTCGAGCAAGCAAAAAGCTAAAGCTTCGGTCCTCAGTAATGTTCGGAGGAGTCCCTTCTGAATACATCGATATTTTGAATAAAGTCGGTAATGATTTAAAAGTCAAGCTTGACTGCTTGAGCTTCATTAAACAACTCGCAGAAGGCGAGGAGTCGTTTCAAAAAATCCAAAAGCAAGGGCTTAAAGGACTATACACATTTCTGTGTAACTTGTTGAAGGAAAATAACAACAAAATTGTACTAGCGACATTACAAATAATCAACCAGATACTTCACTCGCTAAATGAAAAGTTTTATTTTAAGGTTAGCTTTACGCTAATTTTGCCTCATCTTATTAACAAATTAAACGACTGAAGCCAGCCAGGGTTTGGAGACATGCTTTTCAACAATAACCACCTGATCAAGAAAGAAGTGATTTCAATAATTCAGCGGTTCAAGCAAATCGAAGGAGATGAGAAATTCGAGCAGACTATCCTACGAATGGTGACTCCATCAGTCTATGAATTCTTTAAGTATATGTAAATGTATTAAATCAACAAACTTCCAACCTGTCTGTATTCCACAGAAATCCTTCAATGCATTAATTCCGTTATTTGTGATAAAAATTATTTATTTAGCAAATTTTAATTAAAAAACCGAACAAATCTTCGTTTTTAATATTCTTGAACCTGCGAAAATTTATAACTTTATAATTAAGCTATTTCGGCTAAATTAAAGTGTCAACATGTTATATTCTTAGCGACGGCGCATGATTATATAATTAGCGTTTGTTCCACCCGCCGATTAGATAAAACAAGTATTTATTAGTGAAAGTTAAGCAAAAACCGTAAAATTATCACTCCTCCTGCCTTTACAGCGACGATAGGAAATTTATTCATCTGGAGATTTGGCTTTAAATCTCCTAATACTAAGAATATGTTTTACTTTATCGAGCGAGAACTCGATTAAATATTCGCAGGGCAAACGGCCACTGGCTTGATAGTGACTAGTAGCATCTGGCTCGACGACGTGGATTCTTAATTGCTGCGCAAAACACCGGATACAAATATAAACAGCCTGAGACATCGCCTAACTTCTCGATTAAAATTCAATTTTGTGACGACACTACAAATCGTGGTGTCGTGGTTCAATTGTTGAAAATCACCGCAAAATATCGGTTAAAATTTCAGATGACTGCAAGTAAAGCAAGTGTATTAGTCCAGCCATGACATATTCGCTTGATTACGAAAGAAGCCGTATTCATAAAACTCTGAGCAGAAATTCATAAATTAATTACAATTGTAGACTTGTCACCCTCCACGTCACAAGTGAATAATTTTGCTCTGTCCGGACTTAGAACTCGTGAAAACTTTTTATGCATAAAATAGAGTAAATAATAAAAAAACTAAGCCCCTTTAGAAGTCTTTTTTTAAGGCGGAAATCGATCGACTCCCTTTCACAAAGCCGCGTGGTAAGTCAGGCTGAAAGTATTATTTAAGGTAAAATTTTTATCAATGAATAATTGTTTAGGAATCGTGTTGTTAATGGTTGTGGGAGTGGTTTTTCTTTAGGTGAGCCTATAAAATTCAGGTTAACTTATGCAAATATTGCATTCAGATTCAAATTTTGTTCATTTTACTATACTCGGTAATCTTTACTTAGTAATTTTCAATATATTAAATACTAATTTTTATCGCAGTATTGCTAACCTTCACTTTGGGAACGATAGAAGAAAACTAACAATCGGAAATTATTAAGTAAAATTTGATTATTAGATATGCTTAATTACGTATCAACTTTTAAATTTTATTAACTCAATCAAATTAAAATCATCGTAAAACAAGTCTGCTTTGGATTTAAAAATTCGCACGAGTTTTGATATTTAAATTTATGACTTATCGAAATTTTTATTAGAAAATTCAGAATTTTTCAGAAAGTTTCTGAACTTAGTTTAAACTCTTTGAAATTTTGATTATCGAATAAAAATCTTGGTTTATGATATATCCTCATACAAATGTCCTGGTTATATTTTATAAGCTAAAATAAATCAAATACGCAGATATTAATAATCAATCGAGATATTAAGTATTGCAAGGTTTAATAGTAAATTCTAATCATTTCGAAAGCTTAATCGAATCTTTAGTTCACATATTTCCATAATTCAAAAATCTGGTAAACTTGCAGCCAAATCTTAATTACAAAAAACACTGAATCCTGCTAAATTTATATAATCAAGTTTTGATTGATGTGAGGTTTTATATAGCTTTGTTGGTAATAAATCTATACCAAATATCGCAATCGCTGTGAACTTTGGTCTCTGACAAATTATTATTCAAAACTTGTTTTATATTTATTTCGAAACACACAAGAGTCTCCTCAAAGCTTAAATAACCAGTGGTGATGATAAGGTTATTATTAACTAGGCTTCACTTCTTTTATTATAAATATATTTCAAAATGCGAAGTTTTACTCTAAAATAAAACTAGTTGTCCACAGGCTTAATATAAAGTAGCTCTTGGGGACTCTAAGTTTACTATAATCGTAGATGGCTGCTAAAATCAATATTTATCAATCGATTAGGCAGTGAAGAGTATTGAAAACGAGTGATTGGCAGGCTGCAAGCCTGCCAATCAGCTTACAGTTTTCAATCGTCTACACCAAAAATATTCGATTGTTGAATTGATAAAGTCTACTACTATTAAACCATAAAACTAATAGTCTCTAATAGGAACGGAGTGTTTTTCTGCTTTAAAAACCTATTGCGCTGTAAATAAGCACAGAGTAAAGCGTCGCAGGGTTATCTAAATATCTCCTCAGCGCTGCTAATTTCACCCTGCTTGAGTGTCGCAAGGCTGACATATACAATATTTGAAATCGTAGCAGGCACTGCTACGATTTCAAATATATCTATACGTGAGCATATAGAGACTCAGCAACTGCAGCCAGAAATTAGCGATTATGAATATTAATTTTCGATGCAACCCGAAAATTCAAATTATCACTGTTATCTCGTAAACTTAGTAAAATATTGTGGTGATGAGGATTTTTATGAAAACAGTAAAAATCGTGATTTATCACTTATTTTTAAATCCATTTGTAAGAAAAAACAGCTGTAGGTTTAGAAATACTATTGGCTTAGTGCAACTTTCATATTGGCAGCGGATGAAAACAAATAAAATATGTCTAAGTTTATTTTTAGTCTAAGTTTTAATAATTCACGACATAGCACGACATGTCCTCATCACTTCAATGGCTTAGTAATTTTTGAACAATGATTATAAAGGAGGAATTTTATCATAGTCAGAAGTAAAATTAAATCACTAGTAAATGGAAGTTAAACTAAGCAGAGAAAATAGTGAAGTAAACATCACAATTTTAAATCTTTTTATTGAAATATAACAGGAAATATTCAAAATATGTATAGCTTTGAGAAATGATAAAGTTCTTAATTTTAAATGCTGACATAGCACTAATTTCAAGAATTAAGTCAAAATTTTTACGATTTAATAAAGCTCTATTTTTGCTTAAAATAGTCTAAAACACGGTAAATAATTAACACAAATAAATCTGAGTTTGTTGTTAACTTGTAAACAATTGAAACTTGCTTTCATGATATATTGATTTACTCAAATACTGGTTTAAAGCATAAAAACTTTCAAAGCTAATAATGATAATTTTATGCATTTTTGCTTTAAGACTGAAATAAAATCGATGAATCAAAGCGAAATTTTGATTGATGAGGGATGAATAGTGGTGTATATACCTTCAAGTTATATCTTTCCGTATATCCCTTGCCTCAGAATCTGCAGCTGTATCTCTTGCGATCATTTACATCTGGATTGATATGTTGTCTCGCGTGTTTCTTTAGGTTGCCCTTCTGGGTGAAGCCCTTTCCGCACCATTGGCAGATGTAAGGCTTAACGCCCTCATGCATCCGCACGTGGTCGAGTAAATTCCAAGGTTTTTGCAGTAGTTTACCGCATTCGTCGTATCCGCACTTGTACTCGGTGATTTCCTTTTCCTTTGCGATGTCGTAGTACGTGACAGTCTCGTATTTGTATCCTGTGAGCAGTCTGAGGTACATTTCCTCTTTGTTTGCCATATAGAGGTCAAATTTAGATCCCATGTTGCTGTAGTTCATTTGGTCGTCGCCATTTTCGAAACCAAAATTTTCTAAATAATTCATGCAGTTCATAGCGTTGTCAGCTTGAACGAGATCTCCGAGGCCTCACAAGCAGTACTGAGCGATGCTTTGGTTCAAGCTTTGCATCGTATACTGATCGAACTGAGTCGCTGAGAAAGTTTGGAACTGAGAATCTAGTGAAGGAAGTTGTGGGTAAGCTCCGTATTGATAAAAGAGTTCTTTTGAATCTAAACCATGAATTAGAATCTTTAGCTTTCCATTCACATTTCTTGACTGCAGTCAAAACAGCAAGGTATTTAGCTTAGTAATGCAAAGAAAATAATAAGTAAATAAGTATCTAGTCGTAAGCCATAAGTACGATTTATTATCTAAACCTTGTATATTTTTCAAGAATAAGTTTTGCAAGTTTACACCAGAATTCTAAACTTCCGATATTATGAACATCTGAATCAAAAACTTTTAAAAAAATTCACACGATTGAATTTATTTAACATCTCCAAGTGCCTTGTAGCTCTGCCCTGACCATATTTTGAAGAGGTAAAGCCAGGACAATCGCGCACAAATACAAAAGTCAATTGAGCATCCTTCTTACTCATGATTCTTTGCAATATTATTTATAACTTTAATTGAAAATTCCTTTATCAATTGTTTGACGGGCACCTACTAAATGGGCTGTTACTAAATAGTGATGCAAGTCCAAGGCAACTTTAGCTTTGCATTAAACATCACTAGCAGTCGATGTGTTCTGTAAGTTTCAGTTTTACTCAGATATTTATTTACTGCGGTTTCAACCACAAAAGCAATTTCTTAAGATTAAATACTTTCTCTTAATCGATAAACTCGAATCCCCGAGAATTTTTAATTCAAGCTAATAAAATCAAATCGTTTTAGGTATTATAATCAGCACTAAAATCGAGTTTTAGCGTTGTCGTCTTTTGCTCTTTTGTACTTTGTCTGGCAGTCGATCGTCAGCTGGTCGAAGTTATTGACAAACGAAGCTCTTGAACTATGCGACTTGTGAGATGCCACGTTTCACTCAGACTGACAAACTAAATAGTTAATCGAAGACAAGCACTTACACAGCCCAAAGGATGGAGTTAATAGGTCTGAGTTTGACAAAGAACTAATGCTATCATTCTTTCTGTATTTTGAATTGAATATGAACATCGGCTTAACTTCATCTTTTAATTTTGATAAAATCTTGTTGATCGAAGACCTATTCTTCTTCAGTCCATCGCTTTCTCTTACTATAAGATAGATATAAATAATCCATTTACACTGCTTTTTAGTATTTTCATTTATATTAGAGAACTCTTCTTCACAAAAGCTCATTCTTGTGTTAAATTGCTGCTTATCAAAAATACTGCTGTCTTGCGGATTTTCAGTGATTTTTAAAGTACTCTTCGCAGTGTGGTTTAAATTTGTCAAGTACTCGACCCGATTATTTTGCCTGTATACATAATAAAATTTAGTAATTATCAACTGGTCATTAATTTAATTCTAATATTCTAATTTTGCATATCACAGAGACTGCAATATTTTTAGGCGCAAAAATAAACAAGTTTTAAATGTAATTAGAGCAGTACCTCTTTTTATTGTCTTTTTGTGCGCTTAAATACTGTCGGTCTGAATATTCATAGCTTTTAACATCTTCTTTCAAAGGTGGAAGTTTACTTGTGCTCTTTCTTTTCTAACTTCAACTTGACGTTATTTTGGTGAGAGAACTTTCGTCTAGTAAAATGCAAATTAATCACCAAAAGTAAATTAAAACTATAATAATATTAACATAAAACTTAATCTAGTGATTTAACGAGTAAATGTAAAAATACACGAATGATTTTGATTTAAAATTACAAAGCGAAGTTTGAGCTACGGAACTGGTCCTCTATTGATTTATTGACAATTGGTATCTTTTGCATCTCGTTTCCTGTAAAATTAATAGTAAATAATAACTTACTGTTAAAAACTACTTGATATTTAGTCTGTGTCGGTTCGGCTTTATTTAGTTTTGCTAAAGCTCGGCAGCTCAACTGTCTTGTTATTTAGAGGAATTCAACGCTGTAAAGATAGTCTCAAAATATTACTGAATTCAGAGCCCAGTGTGACCTTTGTCGAGATCCAATTCTCATCTTGGTACTAAATTCACGATGTTAATTGCGGTTTAAAATTACTAATTGTTTCGTTATTATTTCACTATTTAACAGCATAATTTTATTCCAATTTTTAGTCTTTTAAATTTTTATTTATATAGAAAATTCAGATTTTGGATTATTGACATACCACATCTTTTGTTTTAAAAGTCGCAAGCTTGGAGTTATCAACAAGTCTGGTCTTTTTCTTTAGGTGAATCTCCTGGGTATCTATAATCGAGCTAATATTGCATCTTTAGTTATTATACACACGTACTTATCTTTGAGTTAAGCTTCGCTGTGAGGGTTGAGTCTAACTCCTTCTTTGCCTCTTGTGCTAAATTTATTAGTCTCCTTGCATACCTAAATTCTCTCGGTTGTATGAAGTATTAATTACTCGCTGCTTTGCGTTATTTCATATTGTACGGAGAAGACCTTAAAACTCCTGATTTATGGACTTTCGATTCGTTTCTAGCTCAAATTCAGGATTTTAGCATTATAATTAAGCGAGGTTATTTTTTAGGGAATTGTAAAGCTTAAGTTTGGTAATAGTATCAAAAATTACATTGAATTGTTACCAAATTTCGATATCGTTGCTAAATGCGTATTATCGATATCCTGAAAATATTGCGAGTTGCTATAAATGGTTAAAATTATATTTTACCTGATATTGATGATTTTATTACTTGAGCTCGTGCTTGGTCATATTTTGACTCTCATTATTTCGAGTGTTAGTTGCTGTGCCGACTAGCTTTTGTAAAGCCTTCATTAATTTTGACTTTTTGACTTTATTAGTTAGATCGTTGCTTATTTGCTAATTTAAACTTGCTGAGGGACTGGTAAACTCCTGAGTTTAAAGTTGAATTAGCTGCGTCTTCTAAATGTTTATAGTTAAAAACAAATGCTTTTAGTAAATTTATATCGTATTAATGCTTATTGTATTTTTTAATTCCTATAATATTGATAGCAATAAGTATGAATATTATTTATCAATTCAAATTATTAAGCTTTCTTTGCGTTTT
>JAGYYN010006967.1:0-13392 GCA_021441665.1 Euplotes cf. woodruffi 2 WChen-2021 | reverse complement strand
CTCAATGCGGGTTGATTAGCAAATGCGGGGTTAAAAGGCGCTGTGCTTACCTCTTAGTCCAGGCAGCATGTTCTTATGATCTAATTTCTTCTCCATTTCAATTCCTATTATATATACTTTACTGCCTTTATGCTGTTTTGTAAACTTGATAGTTTTATATTGAAAATCAGGTAATTATGGGAAGTTTATTTTGCATTTTGAGACTTTGTTAGGTGGGTTGATAAGAAAAGGTGAAAATCAAAAACTAGGTATAAGATGGATGCGAATATTTGAAATAGAGTATGTGGAGATTTTAGATTGAAGAATTTGCGATTTTTAGTTTATATGGCTTTTGGATATTTTATGTTTGGTTTTAATATTTATAGTTTGTTATAATATGGTAAATACACATAAAAACTAGTTTTATATATTTTTTATTTAGCTTAGTATATTTTTTAAAATTTAGCTACAAATGATTTAGTTAAAAGATTTGAATAGATTATTATAATTTATTTGATAGATTCTTAGTTAGCAGGTTTAGTTAAAGTAAATTTTGAATTATTTTAATTCATAAATTGAATTATGTGATGATTGAAGCTTAACTCACTTTGTATGCCTGCTGCTGGTTCCAAGCTTGTACATTCTTCTGTTGTTGCATCTTCTTTTTATAAATAGCTTCCTTTTGTTGGTTGGTGAGTATCTCGTTGTTTTCTTTAATTACAGCTTGATCTGACTGTTTTACAAGGCTTTTATCGACATCTTTGAACTGTTGCTTAATAGCTATCTGTTGCTGCAATTCTTGTGATAACATATGTTTTTCTTGTTGGCGCTTAGCTTTGTATACTTGCTTTAGTTCTTCTCCTTCCTCTGGTCCAAAGTGTGTTTTCGCGTACTGCTTTCTGTCCCAAAAGTCTAAATAATAACTATCTAAAACATACCTTGGATCTTTCGATTTTCTTGTTCTCGATGTTGTTCATCAAGAGCATTCTTCGTCGCTTCAACTTTACTTGCGTTTTTTATTCTTTTCTTCAAAGGCATCATTCTGGCCCTTCTTGATCTGTTCTTTTAAGTTAGCTTCAAAAGCTTCGTTATTTTTCTTTTCAAGCATGAGCTGGTCTTCATAGCGCTTTAATGCTTTCAAATAGTTGCCTTCCTTCTGCTCATCAGAAATAAATCTATGCAAGTGCTGCTTGTGAGGCTTGAAGAACACGTTATTGTTGTTCTATTTTATTAATGTACCACGCTTACTTTATTATCGTAGTCCCCCTTTTGACTTGAAGACTGGCTCCTTTGCTTCATCTCATCTGCATATCTTATTGCATCTTGTCTCGAGTTCAGCACTGACCCAGCAATTGATGATTTATTCGTAAGGTGGTCGCTTAAGAAAAGAGCCTTCTTTTTGCGGTATGGCCTGTTGAGATCAGTATTGACTGCACTATTAGCGTCGTTACTATATAAATCATTATTTATTGATTTTAGCAACAACCTTTGGTATTAAGACTTACATGGCTCGGTTTGTAAAGAAAGGATCTGCATTATGCTCATCTCCAATATCCTTCTGCCTCTTTTCGATGTTGTCTCCATGCGTAAAGGGGAAGTAGTTGTATCGATAGTCGTTTGAATTTTCTTTATCGAGCTTATTCTTCATATCTTTTTGCAGCTTCATCTCGTCAATGGCCTTCATAAAGTCTTTTCTTTTATTAAAAAGGTCGATTTCTCGCTCTTTTAGGTCTCTTTCGTAATCATTTTTAGTGGAGAAGTAGCCTCGAAGTTCTTCCTCCTTGCGCTTGAGTTTTTCCTCGACTTCTCTTTTCTGTTTCTCTTGGGCTTGGCGTAGCTGTTCCTCCATGACTTCTTTGTTATTCGGCTTGTTGTCGATGACCACCTTCTTTCCGAATCTGTACTCGGTATGTCGCTGGATGAAGGAGGCAAGGTGCGGGTATGGAATCGCAGTGGAGTTATTAAGGCCTTCTCTTCTTACGTCTGACGCACCGATAAGTCTCCTGTGCTCACTTCTGATGCTCTTATTATTCGAACCTCTTGACTCTGTCTCGTGATTGATGTTGTTGTTGCCTTTGAAGAAAGACCACTTTGTGCTTCGAGCTTTTGAAGATGCTTGGCTTCTTGCCACGGTCATCGGAGTGTTAACTGACCTCATGTTCGTCATGAATGAAAAATCAGAGCAAATTGACTTTGGTCCGTTCGACCTTCTCTCGATGTTAGTATAGTCTCCTGCACCCTGCATGCCTCTGTAAGTGAAGCGTTACCAAATGTGTATCAAAAACATTAATTATTTGATTTTTATAAAACAAAACTTTCAGATGTTGTTTTGCAATGATTACTTACTGCATTCCGTCAATAGTAGAATTCAAAGCTTCATTTTGCGGTTTATTTTCAAACCTCAGCCTGTTGTCTCTATCGACGATGATATTTCCGATTTTGACATCGAGATTGAGCTGTTCTCCGAGCTTGGCCAGATCGATTATTTTGATAAAGATGTCTTTGAGAATGTCGAGCACCTTGTGCTTTGATATGCCACATGCCTGCGCGATTGATGTTGCACTCATGCTGACCACTTTTTCATCCTTTTATGATGTTAATCAGAGTATTCTTACTTGAAAATTTGTAAATGGAGACAGATTTGCAAAGTTTGGATCTGGAGTACTGTCGCTCTGCTCTCTATTTTAATTATTTTTATCAGTTTTAGTAATCTCATGAAAATTTATTAATTCAAAAAAATTATTTTCAAAGAATATCGAGTATACTTTTATTGAATCAATGTAATTTAGAGGACTTAATAGAGACTTTTGATATGCTATTTTAGTAAATCAAAGCTAAACTATTTCAAATAAAGTAAATTCTTATAGATATTTGAATCATACTGCAGCCTTTATTTACATTTCGATGATATTTTGAAATAGATAACTTTTTTGTGTATGAGCATAAACATTCTTCATATAACCATTAGCTAAATTTTTAGATCCCTTTATGCTGTAAAAAAGTTATAAAAATCTAAATATCCAAAGTAAAATGACAATATCAAATTATTAAATATATTTACCCAATCTATCTCGATTTTTCCGTTAAACTAATTGATCTAAATCAATAACAACTATACCCCAATCACTCCTTCAGCGTATAATTACCTCCTTTCCTCAAACTTAAATCTGCCTGACTCGATGAAGTCAACAGAAGGAGCAAATGCGTATTTATTTTCGTGGTTCTTCAGAGCTCAGAATTTGCCGATAAACGGACAAGAAAATACTCTTCCCTGCCTGCACTGAGACCGGATATACTTTGTGAATCCGCTCCAGACTTTATAGAACATTTTGAGTGCGTATTTATTTCCCGTTGTTTTGCGACTGCCCTTTCGCCTACAAGTCCATATGTAAAAATTGAATTTATACGATATGAAAAAACCACTTGCCTCTTTATTTATCATCTTGCTTGCCTGCACCGCTGGTTGTTGGCTTCTTTTCATCAACGACTGCAGGATTGGTTTGGTTAGCAGCGTCTTTTTCGTACTCCTCAGCTAAATACTTGCTGTAAACTGGGTCGTTGACAGCTTTCTTCATGATGTCGATTTCGTTCAAGACCATTATTTTTAAATATTTCTATACCAAATAATTTATATAAAAATGAATTTTTAAGTTATTCAATAACTCAATATTTTACAAATCTAAAAATAGCATTTTTATATCATCATATCGTTTATTGAGTCTGACTGAATTATTGGATTTTCAATTCAAATTTTAGTCGGTTTTCTGATTAAATTGGCAAAGCGTAATCTATATAAAATAAACTGAAGATCATATAATTAAATTATGGACAGTGAAGAGAAATCATCCGACGACAGTTTTGACCCGAATGACGAGTCGATACTTTACGAGACCACTTGCAAGAAGGACTTCTTCTTGTTCTTCAAGAAGTCGTACTCGCTGATTATTACTGATTTCCGCGTCGTTATTCTATATCAAGGCGGGGATATTCAGAACGAATCTGATGTAAAGCGAAGTATCTCGTACTCGAGACTCAAAGGAATTACGAAAAGCATCAAAGAAGAGCCGACTTGCTTTGTCATCCACGTCAAGAACATGGAGGATGAACACCTGTACTGAGAAGATATCATCGAGCCGATTGAATACATTAAAAAGGTGTACACTTCCCTCATTAAGAAAAATCTCCCCATTTTTGGGATTGAATCAAATCGCCTCACAGACTACACCACGACAGATAAAGACGCTCTGCTCGGGATCTCGAGGATGCCGCTGAAAAGACTGAGGCTTAAAGAAGAACGAATTCTCGTCGACGACGACTCTTCTGATGACGATGAAGAGGACAAAGAACTTTTCAACGACTTCTTGGTCATTAACCGTGACGAAGTCAGTGAAATCGACAAGTACCTCAAGAAACTCAATAAACAAGAAAACTTAGATAAGGAAATCAGAGCAAAAGACGAGGGTACTTCTGTCCTTCTGTTCTCGAAGAAGCTGAGGAACTCTGTTGCCGATGAACACGATGACTCCTCTGAAGAGCCTCGTTCACTCGAAGATTTTGAAATTTTGAAGGTCATTGACAAAGGCTCCTTCGGAAAGGTCTTCCTTGTCAAGAATAAACTCAATGGCAAGTTCTATGCAATGAAAAGAATTAGAAAAGACATTCTAATCGAAAAAGGACAGATCCAGAATACTAAAAATGAGAAGGATATCTTACTCAACATCGAGCATCCTTTCCTGCTCGGCATGGACTTTGTGTTTCAAAACGACTTTAGGATATATTTTTTCTTAGACTACGTGAAAGGTGGAAACTTATTCGAAAACCTCTTTGCAGTCAAGAGATTCGATGAGAACATAGTAAAGTTTTTCGCTGCACAGTTAGTCTTAGCAATCGGCTGCCTTCACGACAACAATATCGTTCACCGAGATATCAAACCAGAAAACGTTCTCCTCGACGAAGACGGCTATTTAAAGCTCGCTGATTTTGGTCTTGCTAAATTTTTACTTGACGCCAACCAGTCAACTTACAGCTTCTGCGGGACAGCAGAATACCTCGCTCCGGAGATCCTCGAAATGAAAGGCCACGATTACTGTGTCGACTGGTGGACTCTGGGAATACTGATATACGAACTGCGAATCGGCAGACCTCCGTTCCTCGATAAAAATCACCAGAAGTTAGGAAGGTTAATTAAAAAAGGAAAGATCATCTTCCCCGACCCTGTCAGACACAAAATTGAGATGTCTGAAGACCTGAAAGACATTATTAATAAGCTATTGGAAAGAGACCCAAATAAAAGGTAAGCAAAGTAAAATTTCACTGGGCTTTGCTACTGCTATTAAAGCATCAAATTAATTCACTATTATTCTAATCATTGCTATTGTAGACTTGGAGCAAGAGGATACACTGAGATTATTAATCACCCGTGGTTTAGTGATGTCAATTTTGATCAACTTTTTAATAAAGAAGTTGATCCACCGTACAAACCAAATTTAAAAAGAAAAAGTCAAAACCCAAACCATATGGAATACGGTAAGTTATTTCTCCTATGTTTACAATTATTTACGAAATCATGTTTTGACTTGTTATATAGATGCAGCAGTTGAGATGAGGTCAACAGAAACAATTATTGAGAATAAATCAAAAAGACTCATAGGCAAAAACGTAGACAAATTCGCTGAATTTTAAATCATAATCTTTGCTTCAACATCTTTCTTTAAATTTTGATTTTCAACCATTTTCAATCATATATAGTAATTATAAGTTTTCATAATAAAAATAGGCAACTCCAGATTAAAGATGATGGTGGGTAGATCAAATTACCATTTTTAATTTACAAATCATGACTTTTTAATCTAAAGCCGATTCAAATCATCACCTCGTCCTCTTTATAGAAAAGTCAAATAGACCGAAAGATCTTAGGTGAGGCGAAGTACATCCGGCAGAGCGGTCCAGGAACAAGAATCTACTTTCAGCCGATGGTCTCAAATAACGAGCTCGCGAGGTCGAACTCAGTGATCTTTAAGTACCTCAAAGACACCACTGGCGGAATGCTGAGGATCCACACAGATCCAAGAGTATCGTTACCGCCAGCCACTGATAAACATACGAAGAGTAAAGTCGAGCCACTGGTAAAACTAAACTTCTTCGACGATAAGAATGCGAAGCCTCGGGATCCTGAAGACAACAACAGAGATTTAAGCCCGATGACGCGGATTTCAAAACGGTTTTACAGCAAGTATATGGTTAATCCCCTCACAACGACCATGTCGATCCGCGCACAGAAAATGAGGTAGGAACTGCTCTCATTAATCGACATAGAATGTATCGCATTGAAATCCTTAAATAAGCTCAAGAAGGATCTTGAGAAGTTCAGCAATTTCTTTGTCGAAATGGACCATAAGTAATCCGGTGGCCAGCCATAACCAAGAGTACGTCTCTTCGAAGACATTTAATCAAAGAAGTGTATCGCATGTGGACTTAGCTCTGAAAACTGACCGAACTCGGTATAACAAAAGCTGCTGGTTTTATCTTTAATCATTTACATTAGCGAAGAAGAGACTACATCAGATAATAAACATGAAGAAAAGTTCCACTTTTTAAAAAGTAAAGCACAGTTATAAAAAACTTAATTTCTTTATATTATTTGTTTTAAAACTCCTTATTTTAAATAAATAAAATAAATTTTTATTATTGATTTAAAAGTACTTATTTAAAATTAATTAGGAAACCAAAATTTAAAAATACTAAAAAGCAGAACTCAAAATAAATCTAAGGTAAATTATGATTTAATATTTTGTTTTCCTCAAAGGCTGCTTTGCTATATTTTTTATTCACGAAACAACCAATTTCAAAATTCTTAAAATAAATTCTAAATAACCTGCGAATATTAGGATCCATTCAGAAAAGCAAATTTCGAGATTATCAAGCCTTGAAATCAAAAAGAAAAGTCTTTGAGTTGGTAGGCATCAGTCAATTTGTGATTTATTCAATTATGGCTAATTTCGCGAATTAAATCCTAACGATTTGCACATTGACAGCAAGTCACGATAGTTAAATTGAAGTTTTTTATTAAGTGTATTTATCTTATTTTAAATGAGTAAATTTAAAACTATTAAAAATCACCAAAATTTTAAAAATCGAAAGTAATTATATATCTCACTCGACCATCCGTTAAGTGTGTATTTAGCCGTAATTACTTCAGAAAATAACACTACCGAGATGAAGTCTAAAAAGAGCATCAAAAAGATATAGTTGACAATATAACCTCGCCTAAGATCGATACATCCAACGAACGCGGTATTTGCTTAACTTTAAATTGCAAAGACAGCCCATCTGCGGAGTTTAAGGACATGGCCGCCATAGGCAGTATGAGGAAGACTTCAAAGCACTTTTACAGCCAGCCCAGAACCGATGAATACTCCGATGCAGACTTCACAGGTATTCCTTATCTTACTCCGCTTTTGTTTTTAATTACCGACCCTTCGCGTAGATAAAAGCAAATAAATCAGATGCGAATTTTGATAAAGTGGCCTGGTGCCTCGACTCGATCATCGACGAATGCAAAAACCACCAAAACGGGATTATTAAGGACAAACAGCTCAAGGAGTTCTTACGTAAATCGCTGTTTGACCGTGTAGATATGCAACGGCTGCTTCAGGAGCTGTCCCCGGCTGAGTTCTTCGAACAGATATCAAGCGACAGAGACATCTGAGACTTGAAATAGCAATATTCGAGAGAAGGAAGATAAGATCCTGCGCGAACTCATGAAATCAGACTGACAATACGGAACTCTTGATTCAGTATTGGATGACTAATACTTTTTATAGAGGTCGAATAAATTGATGGAACATAATTTTATCACGTCAAGATATAACAGCATTTTTAGAATGACTATTAAGAAGCGAAAACATGCGAAAATGAAAGATAATTTGGGATAGTTCAACAATTTCATATCCTTATAAGTTCAATATTATTTATCAAAATAATACGTGCTGAAACTTTTTTTAATACCCTTTAAAATTGGAAATAAAAAATATGTAAATAACGAGGCTATAGTAATTAAAATTTTGGTTTTATTAGTCTAAATATATTAGCTTGAGATCAAATCGACTTAATAATACATCAATTTTGTAATAAATTGTCATTAAAAACGTAGAATTATACAGATTTTACCAATATAAAAAAGTGAAGAAATAAAAAAATATGTTACATAATTAAATATTGATTTTTATTTACATTTAATAATAAAATAAATTTTAGCATGATCATTTATTAAGATTATACACTTAATTTTTGAAAAAAATAAAACTACTTATAATTTAAAAATATGAATTATTTATAATTTATAAAAAATCATTATCATATCAAATTACTCAATAAATAGAGCAAATTAAAATATTTAAAATTTGGCTGACAACCTCCCTTGTACCATTACCTGTCCCTAAAGCTGTCAGCTGTGAGTCCATTAACTATTTTAAAATAAAAACTAGTCAAAGCTCTTTTCACATTCAGATTTATGGTCCCACAGTCTTATAAATACCTAATCTCTCTATTACCAGCCTTAATTTATTCCCTATCAAATCGAACCAGCAATATCAAGATTCTAAAGCTACAAAAAGCAGTGAACTTATACTGGCTCTCCCTAATCAATCACTAAGTTCACTATACCTATCCCCTCTTCTATCTGATTCACCCAGTCTCGAATTACTAAATACAAATAATTGTATTTTATTTGCTTATTTAGTATTATACAAACCAACCGAACGGACCTTTCAGCTGCTGCAATCACTATTGATCAATAATAATATTTAAATGGGGTCAACGATTGCAAGATGATGCAATGGTGGAAACGATTCTGCTGTCATTAACTACAGACAGATGTCTGAGACCAAGAGGACTAGCGAACGGACTAAGATCCAAGAATTCAAAGATAAAGTTGAACGTATCAAAATGGAAGAACTCGATGAAAATGAACGAATCAAGGTAGTCAGAAATGATTATGATTCATTCCTTACACATCACTCTTCGCTTCATATCATTTCCTTTTAAATTGATTTTATTTTTATGTAAATCTTACATTGATTTATATCGACTAATATTTCATACTGATAGATCTTAAACGATGCACTGATGGGTTTGAATATTACAGACAAAGATATTAATAAATACTATCAATTTGGAGCCGTGGTAGGATCAGGAAAGTACGGACTTGTCAAACAAGCAACCTCCACATCAAATAATAAAATCAAGGTTGCGATTAAGACCATCAACCTCACGAAGATCGGTCAGAGGTTCTACATCGTCGCCCAAGAAATCTTGACGATGAAGTAAAGTGGACCATCCGAATATTGTAAAGTTATACGAAATCTTTCGCGAGAATGATAAACTTTACCTAGTAATGGAGTTTGTCGAAGGAAAAGAACTATTTGATTACTTATTCGACAACAAGCTGAAAGAAACTGATGCTGCAGATATTATCAAGCAACTTGTTCTTTGTATTAACTACTTGAACTCAAAGTCAATATGCCACCGAGACCTGAAGCTTGAAAATATTGTGATCAACCCTTCGACATTAAAAATCAAAATTCTCGACTTCGGCTTCAGCAGATTTTACAATCCAGAAGACATCATGAAGACTCGAGTTGGAACGCCGTATTACATCGCTCCTGAAGTGCTTATCGGCGAATACGGGCCTGAGTGAGATATGTGGAGCATCGGAGTCATCGCTTACATCATGCTCGCAGGATACCCCCCGTTTCACTCTTCGAAAGTGCCGAAGATACTAGACAAAATCGTCCATAGTCCAGTAAAGTACGATCACGACATTTGGGACAAACTATCAGTCGAGTCAATGGAGTTTGTCGATGCGTTGCTGAAGAAAGACCCACTGACAAGAATGAAGCCAGGGGAGGCCCTAAAGCACAAATGGATCCGTCAAAATATCGAAATCGACCATGAAATCGGAAGCAATATCATCGAAAACCTTGTCAAGTGCAGGACAACAGATACTCTGAAGAAAGAGATATTTATTATCCTGATGAACAACATGTCATCAACGACGAAGCAAAAGTGGAACAACTACTTCGAAGCGCTTGATGTCGACAAAGACGGTCTTATCAAGATCAGTGTGATCCTTGAGAAACTTGACGACTTCGAGTGCGATCCAAAGCGGAGAAAATAAGCTCCGAAGACTGCTGATGAAAAGAAAAGACTTCAAAATTGACTACACTGACTTCTTGACTAAAGTAATAGACATCAAAGAGGTATTTACAGAGGAAGACATCATCGGGACCTTCAAGTACTTCGACTCAACGAATTCAGGGGCGATCTCGATCAACGACATCTCGAACCACATGAGTAGGAAAGGCGAAGACAGCTCGAAGACCCAAGCGGTCGAGATGTTCAAAACTGTCGACAAGTACGTCAGGAGCAGCATCCAAGATGAAAACGTAATACTATTGCTATTTGCAAGACTCATTTTAATTTAGGAATTCACATCTCATTCCCCTGATTTTGGAGATGAAAATTGGGAGAAGGAAAAAGAAATCGATAAAGAAGAATGCAAAATTGTAACATCAATGAATGCAGGTATTTTAGATAATAAAAATAAAAATTTGGAGAGGTTGGATGGATTTATTGATTTTAGATTTGATACTGATTTATTTTAAAGACTAAAATTCTTGTTTGATCGAAGAGAATTCAAGACATATTTTAGATAATTTTTCTCTTTTAGTAGAACTTTAGATAGATATTTTTAAAATAATAAAATAAAATAGCCTGAAAATGGTATTTTTAAAGAAATTATTATTTAGGCATTATGATAAAATAAAAATAAGCATTTTTATCTTGATTATGAAATCTAAATGTTTACATTTACTGACTAAATTTACAATTTTTTTTATATTATAAAGAAATGATTTTACTTGTTTTTAATAGTTAAAGTACAGCAAATTTTGATGATAAAGCTTCCTCTAATCTGAGAATATTAAAAGTATAGGATTAATATTCTGTAATTAATACCCCACTATTCATTAATTTGAATATCAGTATTAAGTTTTGATAATTAGATTTATAACTCTTGTTTAAGTTCTATTAAGACGAACTATATCAAACACTTAATGAGTTTTGCATATAAATAAAATTTTTTTTTAAAGTAACATCAAAAATAAAAAATCTAAATTTAAATAAATCAGCTAATCTAAATTGATTATTGTAAAAGCAAATCTAAACTTGACTATAAATAAACCTTCATACTTTAATTATCACTCGATATTGATTATTTTATTCTCAAATTTACGTAAAATGCAAAAATTAAATACAAAAAACAGCAAAAAATAAAAAGACTAAATCAGTCATAAATTCTCAATAAAACCATTGATTTTGTAAAGACTGAGAAAATAATGCAAAAGGCCCTCAATTTGTATATTAATTTCACGATTAAAAACCCATATTTCCTCCCCACCGCCTGAGCCTAATGACCATTGACTTGGCTTATAGATAAGGTGCAAACGCTATCAACAGACAACACGAACAACCCGACCAACATAACCGAAGCGAACGACAAGTACGAGAACGGTGACAGGATCAAAATGACGATCGGGACGTTCACGAAGTACTTGATCCACAAGCCGAACTCAATCATGCAGTCGACGTACAGCGACAACACCCCGGCCGACGGGTCGATCAATCTCAAGGCTGAGCACCCCTCGATGATCGAGGACTTTGCCTCTTCTGCGATTTAGATTATTTTATCTCCAGTTTATATCCTTTTTCAATCTCCAGCAGTTCGCTTATCAAATACCAAAATTTAGTCTTGTCATGCGGACTCAGGCTGGCCGGATTGGCGGATAGACCAAGGCACTGCTGATTCTGATCAGAAATTAGATAATTATGATTCAAGCAGGAATTTAAAATATAAATTGGTGGGAATTAAGAAAGCCTAAAATTGGGTTTGGAGGAACGGAAATTGTTTGGCAATTGCAGACGATGATTTGGCCTTTGAGATCATTAGGGATTGTGGGGAGGGATAGGAGCAAGGGATAGGGTTTGGGAGGATTGATTGTGATAAATTGGTTTGATTGTTGTGTTTAGCTTTTATTCGTGTATTTGATGGTTTTGAGGTATATGAGTGAATTTGGATAGAGATTTTTATCTTTTATGGTAGGAGACAGTGGTGAATACTATTATTTTCGTAGTATTTTAGTTAATATGGTTTAAATTTCATAGTAATTTGTGTATATTTTAATAGTTTTGTTATAAATATTTATTTAATCTGAATATTAATTATCATAAACTATTAAAAGCGAAATCAGATAAGAAAACGAAAGCATAATTATTAAAACAAATCTTACTAAAAATTATTAAGCATTTATCAATTATATACTATTATTTTTAAACTGATTCAATCATTTAATTATAGTCTTAATGAAAAAATTTTTTTTAATTTTTTTAATGTAAATCAACACAACCACACGACCACTAACCCTCTATTTTAACCTCAAGTTTTTTTACCAATTATTTGGTAAAAACTAACTATAAGCTTGTTGCCAAAATGGCCTCCAGCTTCCTCTTTCATCTCCGCTTACTGTGTTTCCATCGTCACATTTCTCTGTTCCTACTTCCTTCATCTCCTCAATCTGACCAGTTTCTGGTCGTAAAAGTGGACCTCGCTGGAGACAAAAGGCATAAGCAAATTCGCTCCAGCAAGTCTTCTTTTGGACGTAAAACTTTCCAGGTAGGAGAACCTCAAGCTGAAAAAGATGAAGATCAGCACTTACTGAGGAACCACAATTGTCCATCCGTCACAGGACAGATCAAAGGTTGAACAGACACCAGGTCCAGATACCTTGCATACTTATATAATGCTAAAAATACTTGACAACTGGTATTTTCGTATTTTTGAAATATTACAGACATAATTATTTTTAATCTAACTTTGTTTATAATCAAATAGCTTCGACTGCATTTGACTCCGCATGATTTGGCTTTATAAAAAAAAACCCAAATTTTATTTGTAACTCAGTTCGAGATCAATAAATATGCTTTAGATTGAATGTTCTTGCAGAAGAGATTAAAAAGCAGTATTTTGGAATGCAATGAACTTTGGTGAATTCTTTTAAGTGACAAGGATGTAGGAAATCGCAAGTTTTAACTGTTCTCAAGAAAACCGGGGATAATAATCTTTTAAGTTGAGATAAGTGACAATTTAACTCGTGATATTATTGCGGTGAGATTACGTAGTCAGATCATTATCTTTCATCATTTTGATATAAAACAATGAAGGTAAAAGAATTCGAATAGAATTGATGGAAATTATCTGTAATTAAAAATTGTTTATCTCAAATTTGCATTTTTATTGGATACTTTCAATAATGATTTATATCTTGAATAAGTTTAAATTCAAAATACAGCATGCTT
>JAGYYN010006958.1:0-18161 GCA_021441665.1 Euplotes cf. woodruffi 2 WChen-2021 | reverse complement strand
CCACCCATTTTCAGCCTTAATCCTCCCTTTGCTTGAGTCTGCCGCAGCCACCATATCCGCTGTTAATATTGCCAATATGTTGAGTATATAAAATCATAGCGAATTATTAGAAATATAATAATACGGTAAAATATTAGCAGGCAGCTGAGCGAGTCGTAATCAATACGCATAGTAGCAGTCGGCGATTTACGCTGGATGGCATGTAAACTGAGTCGGTGTGTTTATTTTTAGCTTTCCGCTTTTTTGGATACTTTGTTTATTGTTTCAATAACTTATTTTTAAATATTATTATCGATAATAATTTACTATTGAAACAGATAATATGAAGATTTAGGATTGGCGAGGTGGTTTAGCGATATATTTGGATTTGCGTTTTTATATGGTTCAGCTGGTGCTCGTCAAGATTTAGTATTCATACAGAAATATCCGATGGATGCAGAAATGACTGAATAATAACGCGAAATTAGATTGTTTACTTGACCACTTAATTTAAAAACGTGAATTAAGATTATTAAGTATATTTTTAAGTGCGAGGTCTATAAAATATCGAAAAATATATGAAATACTGATTTAGCTGATCTTAAATACGCGATTACTCATCGCTTCATGCTTCGACATAAATAGATATATACTGATAAAGAAAAATAAAAATTTAAAATATCTAATTGTATTTAATTGAATTTTATGTAATTTTCAGACTTAAACTTGTAAAACTTTCGTTGTTTTACTTTTGAATTACTTTTAGTCTTCCTTGAGCTCTTCTCTGCCTCTTGCAGCTTTTGAATTATGAGTGTTAAGTCTGTTCTCGTTTGTGTCCATATTTGTAGTGTACACGTTGTTACCCTCAGTTGCCTGAATATTTCCAGCTCTCGGATTGTTAACTCGCAGCTCAAGCCAGTAGTGACCTGGCACGAGGTACCATTCAAGACCTCTACTTCTGTACTCCATGTTGTTAAGTTTTTCAAAGTAATCATTTAGTTTCTTCCCAACCATTTCTTCAAATGTTTCAATGAAGTCAGTTCTCTTGCAGAAGTTTAACAAGCTGATTGCCGAGACAATTACGAGTGCAACTGCAAGCAAAGCAAACGTCAAGATCTGATACCACAGAGCGTATTCGGGCAAGTAGTAGGCCATTACTAGGAATGCAAACGAAATCGCAACTGCCAACAGCAGGCCAAGTTTATAATAGATTGAGACTCCCTGGCTGTCCATTTGTCTCTTCTTGGAGTATACGTTACCGATCATGTTTGAAGCCTTTTCAATGATGCCATCGAACTCATCCTTTCCGATGACTCCAGCACAGTACCTGCCATCATAGCAGGTCTTGAGAAATCCGATTCCTTTCTCGTTACTCTTGATCACGATCAGGTTGGGCGTGTTGTCTGGGAATCTGATGTCCTCCATGAGTGCGGCCCTCGTGACATATCTGGTGTCGATGATGCCTTGTATTCTATCGAGTTCTTTTTTGATTCTGGGCTCGAGTGGCTGCTCTACCTTATCTCCTCTGGACATATAATCGTTAGCAATAAAATATTATAATTTTAAGCAGTCTTAAACTGCAATAAAGAGTTACTTGAAATAATTATATTTAATTTGCAAATCTTAACTAATTGAAGTCAAATTTTAAAGACTTAAGATTCGTGAAGATAATTGTCAGCTTGAAGTTTTAATCAAATTTAAGCTCGTTGCTTTACTCTGACTGACTCGAGCTGGATATTCAATCTGTTTCCATATATAAACTGGAGAGTATTCTTGAGTGCAAGTCTTTCAGTTGATATCACCTATAGTGTCTTATTAAATATTTGTAATAAAAAATTAAGTCATTTAACATTTAATTTGGTTCATTCACCTTAATATGATTATAAATGCAAATAAAATCATTTTAAAGTAAAAAACTATAATAAAATTCAACTTAAAATATGTACGTTTTGATGTAGAAAAACTCAACAGTAAAAAATAATCGAGTTTCTTGAAAATATCACATTTACTGTTAAATTAAAAAATATGAATCATTAAAAATACTAAAAAACTTCATTATAAAAACTCCAAAATATCAAACTTACATTCATTTTAAGTTCTCGTAAATTTTCAAGATGAGGGTTTCTAATCGATGCACTTCTTCGTACTAAAATCGAATCGTCTTGGACATTCCTATTGCTTTCGTCTGCATTTCTCTTAAACGCTTCTCCAGTGCATCACAGGAGTCACCCAGTGATATCGAGTCTAAAAAGCTGATTTAAATTACGTGAGAGTTAGTAAATACCTCTTGATCATCGGCCCTTTGGCTAAAATCTGGTAGAGTCCTTCTTCTGTGAGCAAACAGTGAAATAGTTTAAGATTAGTAATCTTTTTGTGCCTATCGAGACACTCGCTAATAACAACTGCGCCAATATCATTAACCAGACCTCCAATTACAAGAGTCTGGAGGTTGACTCACACTGAGAGCAAGATGTCAGACAGGACTGTTTCGTTGAATTCAGAAACGATTCTGCTTTCAACGTCTTTTTCTGCATATCATATTGAAAGCTGCTTGAGGTTTTGGAAAAATATCAAGTCTTGCAGGATGTCCAGTCTATCTTTAAAATTTAGAGTCGCAAATCCTAAAGTCTCAAGCATATTTGCTTTTTCTTCGTGTTTACTAAAAGCAGTTGTGATGGCTTCTGATATCTCGTAAAGGTTCAGGGTTTCTAAGTTCAATTTGTCAATGAATTGAGCAACTTTTTGTATCATTTCTCTAGCTTTAAATAGCTCCCCGTCGCTTAGCTTTCTTTCTCAGTTTATAGTGAGTTTCTTTAGCTGCTTCATTTCTCAGATTCTGTAAAAGAGGCTATTGTCGCATTTGATCAAACACGAAAGTCGGAGGTCTTCAATATTTTTGCATCTGTTGAGGAACCGAATGCATGCGTCGTCTGTGAAATAATTAAATATGACTTACTTGCTAACTGGTGGTTGTTCATTAAATCAAGGACTTTTAAATTGAGCAGGTTTAGCTTCTCAAGCTTCATTATATCAGTTGACTTGACCACTTGTCCTTTGAAGTACAGTTCTTGAAGGTTAATGCTGTTGATCAAGTAGTTCCTCAGAATATCAAACGGTATCTTGTCTTTACGGAAAATAATCTTAGAGCGCTTTGAACAGATGACTTCATAAATGTGCTTATTTGTTTTCTTCATTTCATTGAGGTCGCTGTGGTCATTAAAATTAAACACGAGTAATAAAAGCTCGACAGGGAGCTTCATTATATGGCATTCTGCAGTTTTAGCTTCTTCCTCACTATAAGCATTATTCCCGCTTGTTTTTATGTAAATAAATTATGCATAATCGTGATTCAATAAAAATTAGCTTACTTGTTATTAAGGCTGACGACAAGGCTGTCTGGTTTCTGCTCAATATTTGCGTTGATTGATTTAAGCTTTTTCTCTTCACTTAAGTACTGCGCGATTTTCTTCGAGTCTCCGTACATCAGTGCTTTAAGTTTCCTCTTTCTATTTAGCTTATTGAGCTCGTAGTCACTATTGGCGTTATGAACCGAGTTACGAGCAGTGTTTGCGGCTTTATTTTGTATATTTGACTGCTGGATGGCTGTAGTATTCTCCTTGCCTTGTTTTTGACCTTCCATCCGCTTTTTGTGAAAGTTATTCATGTGAGATATCATTTGCTTCAGACTGTCTGTCGATGCCTGACAAATGAATATTTTCAGTCACGAGTTTAAAAAGTTGCTATCAAGCTTTTGTCCTTTTTTTGGTATGTTATCTTTATCGACGATGAAAAAGGTGAGCTTTTGGTGGTCGATTTCTTGAGAAATGATCTTGATCACTTGACTCATATCGAATATTATTATGTCTTTATCAGAGCCAGCGTACTTCAAGCTGAACACTAGTTCTTCTCCGTGTTCGTCTTTAATGTAGCTCAAATACATGTTGACTTGCTTCGATTTGTTCTTTGAATCAAAGGTAAAGTTTTTGAAGCTTGAATTCTCCTCGATATTCACTTTTCAAGAAAAGAATAACAGCTTTTTCTTCTCGATTCCAAAAAATAGTTTGTCCATCCCTCTTTTTCTGAGTTTTAAATTTAATAAATTTTTGATTCGATAAATTGCGGATTTTATACGCTTTAGAGTTTTTTTTATTAAAATAAAATAATTAAATTGAAATAAAATATTTTAATCGTTGACATATGAAATCAAGTCAAAACTGACTGTTTGAAGGAGCTAAGCTCAATGACAACAATTCAGTGAAAGATTCTTGAATATTTTAATTTAATGATTTAATGCATTTGAATCTAATAAATTAACCTATACCCGCTGTCTTATTCAAATTCGAAATCATCATCAATATAGTCTTCGTCATTTTTATTTCTTTTCTGTTCGATTACTTCTTGCTTTGGCATTTCTTGTTTTTTGCTTTCTGTTTTCAACTCTGGACTCTGTGAAGGAAGGTTGTACATATCATCTATCTGACTGCTTTTATTCTCCTCTGTATTTTTATGAACTGCGGCTGGATTTGGAGAAACCTGTCCATATTGATCAAAATCATCAATAACATCTTCGTAGCTATCAACGACTTCATTTTTCTGTTTATTCGATTTTGGTGCAGATTCAAATGACTTTACAACTGATTCATTTGATTTTACTAAGAACTCGTGGTTCGAGATATTTTCAGTCTGCTGAACAATTTTACTGCTTTCCGTTGATTTATTAATCGACTGCTTAACTGACGGTTTTGAGACCTGTTCTTTTATTTCTCCTGAACTCTTAATAGATTGTTCATCATCAGATTCGAATTTAAATTCATTCGCCTTCGGTTGTACAACAGATTCTTGTTGTACAACGTTTGATTTATTTGACAGTTGTTTGACGCTTTCAGTTTTCTTCGATGCAGCTTCTATTTTCTTCGACACTTTCGAAGAACTGCTTTCCTTATCAAAAGTATTAACCATTTGTTTCGATGATTTCATCGAGGACTGCTTCGAAGACAGTCTCTCTGCATCTTTTTCAGTAACATTCACCTGCTGTTTGCTGGACTGGATCTTCGAGAGGTCCTTCTCCGATTGCTGAAACGAGTATTTCTCTGAGTTCTTTTCAGATTGATTCTCATAAGGTAATTTAAAATGCTTCGATGACTGCTTTTCGGAATTCTTTTCTAATGGCAGTTCAAACTGTTTCGAAGATTGCTTCTTCGATTGCTTTTCTGATATTTTATTAGACTGAACCTCGGAATAGTTGTCTTCAGACTGCTTCTCTGATTGCTTGTCAAAATACTTATCCGCCTGCTTCGCAGAGTAGTTATCTTGTGATTGGGGTTCTGAATGTTTTTCAATCAGCATAATCGAGTCTTTCGCAGGCTTTTCAGTGTATTTCTCTGAATGCTTTTCAGAGTATTCTTCAGAGTACTTAATACTTGGGGCTTTGTCTTCCTCCACTGAATATTCTTTATTGATTTTGTCTATATTAAAGCTTTACTTTTGATAATAGAATAAAATACCACTTGATTGGTTGACTTTTTTGACAGGCACTTTTTGCTCAAATGATTTTGAAACTGCCTTTGACGATGGCTTGCTCTTATCCCCCTGAGTTGATTTCGTAATCTTGCTGTTATTTTTATTATCATTTCTCGTCGTCTGTCTCACTTGAGGCGCTTTGGCTTCTTGCTTCTGCGGTTTGTTAGTTTTAACTGCTGCTCTCTGTACAACTGGCTGCTTTGAGAGAACAGGTTTCTAAATTTAATTTATTCTTGCTTTTAAATAAATAATCTGTAATTTAACATTAAAATTATTATGGATCAGTCGAAATATATCAGCATATTTTTTTAATTACAAGTTTCTCGCTTTTAGTTGTACTGATTGGAGTCTTTCCAGTCCGACGGGCATTCTCAGTACTCAATATTTTGCTTCTTTCATTCGAATGCTTATCATCCTGATAAATTTTATTTTGCCTTTTTGTCGAGGTGCTGACAGTTTGCGGTATTCTTGATTTCTGCTCTAATTTAGCTGTTGTGGGGCTTCCTAAATATTATCATTTTTCGCATTCAAATGACAAAGTAAAATAAATCTTACTTTCTGACTTTTCATAATTTTCTTTCTTTTTCCTGATTAAATTCTTAATCGGGAGTAATTTATTACGTTGTAGGCTTCTTTGAAGCCGTCTGCTTTGTCTAAAATCGTTTTCAAGCTTTCTGGCATTAAGCATGGACCCCTGGTTGACAATTCGATTCATTAATTTATAATTCTCGTTATCGATTCTTTCAAGTTCTTTATTTCTTAGTGACATAATTAAGGGATTTAGGTCCGACTCTTCGAGGTATCTTCTTCGCTCTCATTCCAGGAGCAGCCCACTTTCCCTTTGAAATATCGAGCAGCCTATCGAGTAATAATTGATTATTTCTTCGAATCTGATTGATCTTTTCGTTTTCTACAAATTCATGGGACTTTAACTTATTATTTAAAATTCTAAGTTTAAGCAGTTCAGAATGCTCATCTAGAACTTTATATTTATTATTGAGTTTATCTTCGATTTCTTTCTTGATCATGATCAGTTTGTTTTTATGAATCTCGTAAGACGTAATATGGTCGATGAATTCCGCCATATTTTGGTCTATTTGGTAACGTAAAAGCCTTACCCTTCGGTCCATATGAATCCATGTTAAATTAAATTACCAATAAATTACAAAAATACCAGTTTCACGGGGTTATTTCCGCATGACCCCGAGTGTAATATTGAATATGATGGTATGGACGAAGTTGACTGTCAGAGCGACGACTCCAGTGAGGACGGTAACGATTAAAAACAGTAGACTCAAAGACCTCAAAGCCGGTCCTAGCTTAAAAGACTTCATTCTGCAGTCCAACATTAAATAAAATGTATTTTTGCATTCTTTCGCGATTTTAATTACACGAGGTTTTAAACTCAAATTTTAACCACCCGCGGTTTAGTTCTAATTGGTAAAATAGTGGATTTATGGGAAATATTTTTAGGAGTTTTTAATTGATCGCAGAGGGGTGGGCAGAGTGTGAGGAAGTTGGATATAGGTACAGAGAAGGGCTTAAAGAGTGAGCCAAGATTGAGGATTACAAGACGAAAGAGGATATGAAAAGATATTTGAGGAGTGAAATGGACGGGTTTAGACTTAGTAAAGGCGAGGCAGAGTATCTTATGGCTACTATGAGGCAGAAACTTAATATGATTAAGCAGATGATCGCTCAGACAAAGTAGATAATCAGGTTTCAATATTTTTTAATGTAATTTTACTGATATGTTGTTTTAAAAATTTTAAAATATTGAAAACATTGAAACTAATGCATTTATAGCTCCATTGGTGCTTGTCCTTCTTCGATGTCAAGTGGGAACTTGAACAAATCCATCACTGGCGTTGTGCCTGCTGGGAAATTGTAACCCTCTGGGTGATTGAATAACTTTTTGTTGTCAGATTTATAGCTTCTCACAAGTTTATGACCATTTTTGTTAATCACAACATAATCAACATTTGATCCTGATCCAAGATCGTGATAGATACCTCCTTCAATAGCTTTTGCGCAAATCTCAATTGCTTCTTGTTCAGTCAGGCATATTTCCCCATTTTCTTCTCTATAGTAAGTTTCTAAAATAGCATCTGCAGCGAGAGAACCAGATCCCATAGTGAGATAAGGAAGGCAAATAGTATGACCGTGAGGATCAACACTCCAGATCTGTGGTCCTTTAACATCGATTCCTCCAAGAATAATTCCACATCCAATATACCCCATATAATTAAACAAATGATTTGCCATTTTAGTAACAGCGGTTGCGAGTCTAGTTTTGCTTCCTGTGTTCAATCTATGTAATTCAAGATCTCTCTTAATCTGTTCAGTGAAGTGGTCACAGTCTGCGGCGGTACCGCATCCTGCTCACCAAATGTTCGGAGCGAGATAATGAAGCTTTTGACAATTTTTATCGCCAACAATTGAGCCAGCTGTGGCTCTTGTATCTGATGCGAGCACAACTCCATCCTTATAAACTAAGCCGACAATTGTTGTTCCTGTGCTCGTGGCCTTTGGCTCTTTTCCGGTAGTTTTGACTATCGCGTCGTTTCTGAGGCTATAGTCGAAATCGAATCCTCCTAGCTTAAAATATATTATTTTGTAGAGCCAGATAACCCCTAAAATTATCAATATAAGGCAGCTCCATTTCTTGAATTATAATTAATTATTTAGATTTTTGTAAAATTAAATCAACCAAATTTATTGCTATGCAAATATTTTTTTAATCAAAAATTGAATATCGCCTTTTTATTATTGTGTGACTAGTAAAATGTAAATTTATTATTAAAATATAATTTTTTTATTGATTAAACCTTGCGAATATTATATTTTAGTATTAAAAATAAATACTGTGTAAATATAGAGAAATAAAATAAATCTGAACCAAGTATAAATCTCCTCCCTTGCTAATTTCCGTATTTTTCAAAAACGGAGTTATCTGCGAGTTCGCGAATGCTATCAAGTTTTTCTTTGACGCCTAAATGTAAGTAAGCCAGTTACCAATAGCGATGCTGATACTCGTGTCTATTTCGGTTGTATTATCAACCCTACATATAACACTGCTGTGCTTACATTCTAAATGTATAAAACAGATGCACTTACGTTCCGATGAGTTCTTGAATTGACTCTGCTTTCTCGACGTCGAGTGGGACGATAGATCTGTGCTTATTTCTTATTGTACAGCTGCACAACTCCAACTTTTCTTTTAATTCCCTTCACATAGCTATTAATTGGGAAAATTATAAAATTGTATAGGTCCTGCAGAGAACTCAGGTTATCGATATCGTTTGAAAACTTCCTGTCCTTCGAAGCATCGTTGCACACGTAAACCTGCTCGTTTTTAAACACAGCCCCGGAAATACCCATTTCAGGGGGAAACTTAATAATCTGAGTTATCGCATTTCCATTCTTGTCGTCTTTAAAGATTGGGATTGTGAACATGTCGTTACTGATTTTATCTTGGATCAGGATGCCCATCGATTTGAAGCCGAGGTATTCAGGCAGCAGGTAAGTAAGCTTAGTCACCAGCTCCTTTAAGCTCCGAGTTGAACTGACTTTGCTAAACCAGTCATTGATACTGCTTACCTGCAGAACTTAACCGTGCTGATCATATCTTTGCTGTACAGGTCTGCACGTAAATGGTGCATGATCTTGATCATCAAAGTCTGAGTCATGTATGTGACTATTTTAAGAATCAGCATATCTGTCGAGGTGTCTAAAACTTCTTCACACACTTGAGACTGCTTTTGCTTGATGACAATCTGGAATCACCCGATTATCTTATCGTAGATATTAATCAACGGGTTGACCAACTTTGACTGAGTTATTATCCCGTTTCGTATGCTCTCGATTGTATTGAATAACGGCTCTTCTACCTTTTGTGAATTTGTCTCGAGACATATTCAGTCGTATGATACATCATTCAATGTAGTGGTATGAATAAATGGAACTAACGAGTTTGAATCTTCGCTAAAATTACAGATCAGCATGAATGATGTTCACAGCAAGAATCCCACAATTTTCACTTTTAAATATAAAATTTGATATTTTTAGTAAGTACTGCTGTTGATTTAGTAATCACTTACCCCATGATGGTTTGTTGGAGTTCTTCATCAAAAATAAAGAATACAACACTATTTGCAATTAATCACTTTTTCAATTTCCTTTAAGGCTTCCATAATGATATTAGACACCTATATATCATCGAGCTCAGCTAAGAATTCAATTTAAAATAATTGAGGATAAATTACCGAAGTTCACTTCATGAGCAGTGACAGTGATTTCTCGAGCATTCTGAGCTTATTTGAACGAGACCATGAGAAGATCTGCGATAATCCTTTATGCTGAAATGTCGCTTTTGATTTGCTTAATGAATTGCTCTATATTATTGACTTGCTTTACCAACTTAGTTAAATTTAATCAAAGCTTGTATTTGCTGATGGATTTATTTGATTGTTGAAATAAGACAACAAAGTTGTATATATTAAGAAGTATTAATGTGTAATAAAAATTAATCACTTGTAATCTACATACGACACTTTGACTATATCTTGGACCCGGAGTCGGCGTTGTACTCGGTTTTGTTAATCCTTTAGTAGAAATCGTGCCTAACTCACCATCTCTTGTAGTCTTCATGTCCATCACTATTTTTCTATACATTTTAAGCTGTTTATTTGTATGAGTCATTTTTAGTTTGACTTTCATTAAGTTCTTTCTTCAGGTGTGCGTTTTCTTTCTCTAAGTTTTTAACTTTTTGCTGAAGTTCCATGACCATGAGGTCTTTAAAGATTTTATTACGTCCGGTGTGAATATCAATTGATTTAGATTCACTCAATTTCTTCCTACATAATAGTAATCGATTACTTACATATTTCCCATAAAGCTGCGATGTTTAGTTTCTATTGACACACTGATTCGATGAGCTTTGTGCTTTCTTGTCGCTGCAGAGTCAAGGTCTTGTCTCGTTGTAGTATACCTAGAAGATAATTAGTCCTCGATAGTATTGTGAACGCAAATTACTCTTTCTTTGGTCGGAACATGAGGTCGTCTGAGTCTCTTGTAAGCCCATCCATTTCATTGTTTTGAAATAGCTTATTTCGGCACCTGCATCGATTTGTATATCGTGCTCCTGTGTTTTTGTGACGTCGTCACACACCGTTGTCCTTTGAAATTCTACAGAGTCAAAAAATCGCTTACTATTCCCACAAAGCTACCTGGTGTTATAGACTGGTTTATTTGAAACGGCTTTCACATCAGCGGGGATTTGGATGGAGCCGAGTGGTCAATCGAGTTTTTATAGTCGCTTTGGTCCTCTTTGAATGCCTTTAGCTTAATTTGATTTGATAATGGCGTCTTGTGGATCTTTGACTTATGAAGTACTAAAGTAAGAAAATAAATCATCAAAATAAATACTCAATAAAAAATAAATTTTAATCTCAGATTAGGATTTATTTTGATATCAAGTTTTATTTATTAAAAGCGTTAAAATTATAATTAAAAAACAAATCCGGTTCATATTTATAATTCTTTAGTTAGTATAACAAACAATGTCCCGAGCGTTGTCAAGATCAAAACTGCAATAATTTTTAAGATTTTGATCAAATTTATTTAACAAAAAATAAACGTTGTTAATGATTTATTATCACAATTTAAGCATCAAGTTTCTCCGCTAATATTCATAAACATCAAAATCACATCTTCTGTAGTATTTTAACCAATTTAAAATCAAAGAAGCGATTGAAAAGTAAGTAAAATGGAGACAGTGAATTTAGTGATTAAAAAACAAGCCGATACCTATTCATTCCTTTTTGTTTTTCATATTTATTATTTCAATTGAAATTTTCGCATTTCGAGGTTAAAAATAATAAAATATTGAATAATGGAAGACTATCACAAAGACGGTCCCCTCGTACACATTACAGCCTCATATCTTCATTTCTTTCCATTCGACGACAAATTTACTGCTTTTTAGGCGACTAACGACGAACCAGATGAAAAGTTTAGCATAATCATGTTGGGCGACGCAGGAGTCGGCAAATCATGCATCTCTGTTACGTTTAAATCTGGAGTTACTGCGGGTTCAGGAGTCAATACGACGATTGGAATCGATCTCTGGACAAAGGTAATCATCATCCTTAATTACTTCCTTTGCATCTGTATTTTGAGAGTTCAAAATAAGCTAAATAATTATTTTCATATAAATAAAAATTATACTATATCATATTTAATGCATAAAGATTTTATCGAATTTTGAGTATTTATATGATTTTTACTTCATTTTCTGTCAACTAATCCAGCCGTGGTTTAACACAATACAGGTTGTGAAAATTGACGACTTAAAAGTCAAAGCACTGATCTACGACACATCAGGACAAGAACGGTTTAGATCCATCCCCAAAGGCTACATTCGCAAAGGAGACGGAATCGCTATTGTTTACGATATCACCGATGCTAAATCATTTGACTCCATGACCTACTGGATTAATGAAATTGACTTTTTATAAGAGCTGACAAGCCTCCAACTATCATTCTGGGGAACAAGTCTGATCTCGATGAGAAAAGACAGGTTGAGACTAAGACTGGAAAAGAGCTCGCTGAGAAGATTGGAGCTCTATTCGCGGAAACTTCGATTAAAGACATGTCTTCGATTGAAAATGCATTCGAAATCTTAATCAAAACTGTTTATATTAAGAAGATCGAAAGTGGAGTCAAGACTAAAAGCAAAAAGAAAGATAAAAGAAAAATTCTTTATAAAGGACATTATTCCAGTGATATCAAGGAATCAGGAACTTGTGGGAGTAAGGGATGACAGTGCTAAAATACTCCCCTTTTTAAGATAATTTTTTATGCTAGTTTGTAAAGATAATATAGTTTGTTATTTATTTTTATTACATTTTAAATAGGTTTTTTTTTATCTAACATTACTTTATATTGCTACAAATTAAATTATTTCGATTTTTATGTTTTTAAAGAAAAAATACTAAATCAAAATTCTTGACATAAAATAGTTTAAAAATAAATTAATATCGATATTTTTAATTTTTTTATTAACTTAATATTTTGATAATAATTAGATTTGAGGTATCAAAAAATAGTAATAAATCTTAATCCTCCATCAAAATCATGCGAATAAATAACCAAATATTTATTTTTTTGCGCATTCCAATCTCCATATTTTTTTAATGATAAACTCAAATAAAAATAAATCCTCTCTATCCAAGCAACCAACCCCTTAAATTTGACTTCCTACTAAATTCAATCTAAAATACTGTGCAGTCTACAAACTCTGTCTATCTCAGTCACAGCGGTCGTTGATAAAATTTATTATTTTACATCGATTTTAGAGGGTGCATCGGGTGATAGAGAAATAGTGCTAATTTGAGTACGATTTTGATATAAATACACAGTCACTTTTAATAAGGTTCATGCAGTATTTTAAATCAGAAATTAGGAGATTATATATTTATATTATTAATAAACTATTTTAAAATCGAACTTAAAATGTATTTTATTCCTTGATTTTAGTTATTCAGTAAAATTTAGTTTGCAAAATTATAAATTTAGCATCATAAATATGTTACTTTAAGTAGGTAACTTGAAATTAATCTATTCAATAATTCACATTTAGCTATTTAGTAGCATAATGCATAGCGATTGAACTTACTTTATTAATTATTGATTTTTAAAGCAATGTTGAACTGATGATTGGAGCAAATCTCGTTGTGTCATTCCATTCATTTTTTGATATGCTTATTTGGTCGCTAACCAATAGATTTTAACAGCAACCAAAATAAAAGCCGTAAATATTTATTTAGACAAGCATTTTTCACATTTATCGAAACTTAGCAAAGACAAAATCTCAACTCTTACCATTGCCAATTTTTCGTTTTATTTTCTTTAGATGATTTTATGCTTGCAGCTTTGATATTAACAACATTGGGCTGAGTTCTCGGTGAGACTTGCTCAGAATGGATCTTACGATGTCCCCCATCAATAGTCTTATTGAAGTCCTTTTTAATACTCATTTTCCTCGTCGAAGAGACCTCTTCATCAGGAATTGAAAATCACCTTGGTAGCTTATTACTCCCATTCTTCTGCGGTATTTTAATCCGTTTGCGTTCACTTCTACGACTGAGGTCAGGAAGCTCAAATTTGTTAAACTGGTGAACATTCGGATTATTTAGCTCCATCCTTGTGAGATGAGAAATATTGTGTCTATTTTCTCGGCGTCATACTCGAAATCACTTCGCTATCGATTAATTCTTGAGTTGGGTTCTTCCAGTATTCTATTTCTTAATTAAATAAAGATATCAGTACATCATCAAAACTATGATAATATTAAATTTCAGCCAGATCGGGGAATCAGACAGCACATACCTTTGACTTGAATTTGATAGTGTGCTTCACTATCATTACTAAAGACATCTGTGTTTTGGTTTATTGCATTATGCATCTTGGTCTGTTCTGAAAATATCCGGTGATCTTTACAATTACAGTTAGTAAGGTCACAACAAATAGAAGATTAAGACATCAGCAAGAGCAAATGTCTTGATATTTACGCGTATTATATCTTACCACTATCATCAGCGATCGTCCTCTGGTTTACACTTTTATATCTCCTTGCGACATTTGCATTTAGAGAATTCTTATTTACTAATTTCGGCTTTAGTGATACAGACTCTAAATTTTCATTGTTTGTCGGCCTTAAGCTCATCTTCGGCTTTGGACTGCTGAGCTGGTTTAGCATCAGGACGGCTTGCTGGCCTTTACTGTCGTACTCTAATTTTGAGATTATATTCAGCTGTGGGTTTGTGTATTCAGTTACAATTAATTATATTTTATTTAGCAGAGACAACAGGAGTTTTTAGTTAGGCTTTCAGTTTGAATATAGTTATTTTATTCGATAATTTTAATCAAATAAATATAAATAAAATACAGTAATAATGCATTAGTTCTGAGTTTTAATAGCAATGTTATCATATTTTTAATTGGACCAATAATGCTTACGATGGGCGCTTGAAAGACCACTGTGGTCTTGAATTAATCCAACTTTGGGATTATTTATCAAAAACCGCTGAATGTTTGTATTTTGACTCATTATGTAATTTGACGACTCTTTATTAGTGAACAGCTTTCTTTTCAATTGTGGGTGGTGCTCTCCAACAAAGTTATTCAGGCTCCGATCGATATTCAGATCCATATCGCCTACAATTTTGTGATTTGAAGGAGTGTATCCACTGTAGTTGTGGGCTACAGAGAAATCGAAGTTGTCAGATGAACCTTGAGTCTCTATACGTAAAGATAAATCAGCAAATGAAAATTAAATCAAATGTAAAACGATAATTTTTAGCTTATTTTTACATTGACTTGTCATTAAGCAAAATTAATCAGGATATAATTAAAAATAAATAATTATTTTTATCTGTAAATCTTAAATTAGAGTTATAAAACTAGCTTGAACAAGTTATGTAATCACTATTGATATGTGATTTTTATATTCTGATATTATTATCGATTATATTTAAGATTTGATTTAGAACTCGTTAAAAATACTTTATTTAGCTTAATGCACAAGGCATCTAATTAAATCATTATAAAAAGCAAGAAAAAATAAAGCTATCATAATCAGCTTTAAAAAGTAAGAAATAGTATTACCGATTTTGATCTTTTGATTAAACTCGTTATTTCTGACATTAAATACTTTAATTTGCTTGTTCCTGTCTTTTCGAAAGACTGGCAGATTGACTCGGGGATGATTCTTGCTCACTTTCCTTACTTTTAGATTATGAGCTACAGGGGTCTCCTTCGATCAAGTTTCGACTGGAGGCTGATTAAAGACTTTGAACATATCACTGTGAAAAGTCAGGTCCCTAGGATAAGATTAAAAACAGCCAAGCATAAATAAATTTATGAAGATAAGGATAAGTCCACCTTTAGTGTGCTTATCCAGATCTATAACATCTTTACAGTCATACATGTCAATATTATTATTTTGATATCGAAATCAAATATGCTATTGACTGAATATAATATTTAAAATAAAAGCATGGACAGAGAGCTTGAAGAACTCAAATCGGTCAATTCTAATCTCGACTACGCCTGCAACATTATCATGAACCGCAAAATAAACGCAATCCATAGTAAGAACGATCTCGAAGATTGCGTCAATATTCAGATTGACGTTGGCTACAATAGAAGAAAGAAGAGAAACAACCAAAGTTTAAATAGTGAAGACAACAACTGAGGCCCAAGGATCTCGCCTCAAAGTGTTAAGCAGATGCCATATAATAACTTGATTAAAAACATCCACCATTTGACGAATAAATTTACCGAGAACAAGCCTATGAATATAATTCTAACTACTAATAACAATGCGAATACTGGAGACGACGATGCTGATGGCAGTTCTGCAAGCGAGCAGCAGGCTAATGATGGAAATGACAGTTGCTCGACGAACGATTCTCTCTTAGACCAGGAAATTCACAATGAAGAAGAGCACAAGATCCAGCAGCAGAATTTAAATCATCTAGCCGAGCATATATTTCCTTGATCGAACATTCCGATCCAGCATAACGATAACTCTTTATTTAAACCAAATGAAGTATGCAAACTGGACGATGACATTCCGCCTGAAGAATTCGAGCGCTACAAAAGGGACATTCTTTACGAGCTCAAAAAGGAAAAAGACAAGCTCGAGGAAGTGCAATTTAACGACACCTTTGATTTCTCTAAAGATTTTGGTAATCCTTATGAAGGCCGCAACACAAATCGGGATCCGAAGGGCATCGAGATCAACGACCTCTCAGCTCTCGACTGAGGCATGGAAGAAGTCAAAGAACTTAAACGCCTGCTTTACTTAGCAAAAATGAAGTTTAGAAAAGAAAATAAAAGCACTTCCCAAAATTTGCAGGAGAAAGGGTTCAAAATCAAGAAAAAGTGCAACTCTAGAAAAATTAAAACAGGGTACACTAAGAAGAGGTTCATCAAGCAGAGTCGAGATAAAATGGCAGATCGAAACAGGCTTCTTTCGTACGAGGTTCAAAATCCTCGAAATAAACTGTCGTCTGAAAATACGATAAGAAACCAACAATTTGACGAGTATTTTCTTCAAAGCTCAGTATTTAAAAATAATGATAACCCGATAAAAATTGGCAGCATGATTTGCAACAAAAAGCAAGATTTCCAACAATGCATTGATAAAGAAAGAAGAGCGACATTTTACGGTAATTTTGAGAACAGGTTAAGTTCAAACTGGACTAACGGACTTTCAAATGAAGGGTTTAAAACAGACAACTTTAAGTCCAGAAGATCTCTGGTCAGATGTTCATCAACAAACTTCAATGCAAGGATTTCTCATCAGTACCATCCAGATTACCAAACTTTGTCCAACTTGCCCTCTGACAGGAATCAGATTCCGAAGGAGAAAAGACTCAAGACAAGCCAACAGATGCGAATGAGGAACTCAAATCAATCTAAAATTTGGTAATTTTGTATAATTCTGTGTTATTTAGTTTTTAGTAGTTCATTTGAACTAATTTATTTGAGATTCGAAATAATTATAAATTGGCAAAAAGAATATCTGAGATCGCTTAAATCTCGAATAATTTGGATTGAGTCTTTCTCGTACTAATTTACTAATAGAATCGAGGGAAAGAACAAAGTCATCAACCAAAAGCAATTTGAAGCTTTAGATGTCAAAAACCGCCGTATTTCAACTGCGCAGACTCAGTTCAGAGGATGTGGCAATGCATTTCAGACGAAGAACCCTCACTGAGAGAGCGTGTCTCAAGCAAGGAAGACAATTACAGATAAATGGATTGAATTATAGGTGAGAAAAAGACCAAGAACTCTAATGAGCTTACAAACCTGCTAAACTCCAATAATGAGTACCAGTCGCAAGGGTACATGTACAGGAGAGGAATGAGTAATAAGAACTTGCCGACTACTAATAAAGTCAAGAGAATCTCTACTAAGTACTTAAGAGAAAAGAATAACAATTCAAAAGTGTTTTCTCATATTCAAACCGCTGGAAAATAACAAAAGGAGTGATTTAAGCGACCATGCAAGTAAGCCCCTTATTTCAAGCCACAAATTTCATGAAATTCTGTTGTCCCAGAATCAAGCGAAAAGATCGAAGCTGCTGACATCCAAAAACATAAAGCGCAGCACACATTTAAATGCTCGATTAGCTTAAGATATAGTCAGTTAACTTTATTGTAAAATATTAGATTTACTTCAACTTAATCCTCCCATCACATTCTGCTAAATCAATATTTAAAACCCCCAAATTGAAAATTCTTTCCATCTTTCTTAAATAAAATCTGCTATTCTAAAACTAAAAACCCCATTGCCTATTGATCCTCAATCTCCTCACAATTTACATATTCCGATCTCGACCCAGAACCAGTACGACCCTATTTGGTAATTCTCTATTCAAGTGGATAAAATCACTGTCAATCGACCGATTTAACTCACCGCCCTTTAGATAGTGTTTTTATGCAGATTTACAAGCTTTGAAGCTGGAATTTATGAAGGAAGATGATGAGGATTAGATGCACGCAGGAATGGAGTGGGTCGGGTGGGTAAGAGAGAACGAGTTTTGGATTGGTGGTAGGGCAGGGGTTATTAGGTATTTTTGATCAGTTGAG
>JAGYYN010006950.1:0-10338 GCA_021441665.1 Euplotes cf. woodruffi 2 WChen-2021 | reverse complement strand
AGCAAAGCACAAGCTTAAAGTCTGCCGTGATTTCGAAGATGCAAGTAATGATCTATTCATGTATTCAGTAGCAAATTTAATTTTGTTTTAATAAATATTTTCATTTATTAGTTTTTTTATTAATATTGCAAAACACCAAAATTTTATGTATTTAAGTGATGCTTAAAAGCAATATTGAACATAAATAATTCTCACTAATAAAAGATAATACAAAATCATTTGTTGTCAAATCAAACTGATTACTACTAATAACTGAGAAAACAAAATATAAGTATTTTTAATGAAAACATAAGCTCTAATCAAGAAATCATTATCTAAAAAAGTCACTTTCAAATTTTGTGTGAAAATGGGTAAACTCAGATTTTAACAGAGAAAGACATTGAAATATTCGAATAGTCACGATAGAAAATTAGCACAACTTTAAGAACAACCACGCGATATTACTTGACTTTCTGATAAGTCGAGCCCTGCTTAAGAAGCTAGTTGTCTGAAGCTTGTCCGTCTGCGTCATTTTGTGTCTTAGATGCCTCGACAGCTAATTAGTTCCATTCAATAAGCAGAATGGCGATTATAAGGTAGATCACCATAACAAAGTCTCCGGATAGTCGAGCAATCCAAATGCCTTTGAAGCCGTATTCATAGACAAAGAGCAGAACCAAAGTCACAGGAACAATAATTATCCACATAACAATTCATATGAAAGTAGTTAGGTTTTGGTAATTGATTACTCTGATGATTCCGAATAGAGACAAACAGAACATGCATTCAAAAATTACGGTCGCACTGTATATCGAAGAACTTTCAATCAGTTCGAAAAGTTTTTCATCATTTGTATAAATTGATGTGATTTCTCTTGAAAAAATCAGAAACATTCTAGAAAAAATAACAGAAGATATAATAGAAATTATCAAAGTCGAGTACGTGTATTTTTTAGCTAAAATTGGCGAGTTTTTGCCGAGTTGATATCCGATGACCGATCAAGATGTAATATTGAGCCCATATGAGAATTCACTAAACACAATAAGAATATTTAGCACCAAAGTACACCCAGTAAGTTGATTGACTCCAAGTAGTCCTCCATAGATTGGAGTGATTTCGTATAGCACCCATGACAGCAAAACAACAGCTGCATAAGTTACTCCATATCGGCAGAACTCTTTGACGTCCTGTAGTCTTATGTTATCGTAACTTGCTCTTGTTTCTACGCGGTTGTCGTAAATAAAGATCAAATAGACCAAAGTCAGTACGAAATCAACAGTAAATGTAATTGATAATGCAATGCCAACTCCGATAATCTTATAGTCTAAGTACAGCACAAATAATGATAGAAGCAATATGTGTAGAACAAAGGTTAATCACAAAATGATGAATACTGGATTGTAGACTCCGACTGAAACTAAGAATCGTCGAAGACACTCAAACTGTACCATAAAAAACAATCCAGGTAGACAGTACATAATATACAGCCATGCAATCTCAGCAGACTCTTCAGGCTGCCCTATCGCGATGAAGAACTTGTATGAGAAAATAAGAAAAATTGCCTGAGGAACGAACAGAATGGTTCACGCAGTACGACAAACATTCAAATATGCATTGCAGATGCCGTAGTCTTTTCTTCCATACGCCTTTGGAACAAGTGTATCAATTCCTCCACACATTCCTGCCACAACCAAAATAACTAAAATATTCATTGTGATTGCACCGAGGCCGCACCCAGAAATCAGTACTGAGTCTTTCAGAAATCCAAGGAAGGTTAGATTGAGGAATGGAATGGAATACTCAATCAAGAACGCCAATATCGACGGAGCGGACTTAATCAACAAGTCAATGGTCACATCTGTATATGAAAGATCTGTCACTTCATGACCGTTATTCTGTCAAAGATTTTGGAATCTCCTAAATTTTTGTTATTATCTTAAAATTGACAGATTAGTAAAAAACAATGCCAAAATATCTATCTAATTTTATTGAAAGCTAAAATAAGATTAACAATATTTCTTGGTTTAAGGTCTGATGCAGTCTATGATAATTTTGATCAGGAACTCTTTGAGAGTTTTGACACATGTAGATCATTTTATTTATATCACTATTTAGAAACAGAAATTAACTATTAGGCTAGATTCCAAATTGATATATATAGATGAAGAAAATAAAACTTTGGTTAATTTAAAAAATAATAATAATAATATTTTTGTATAAACTCTCATTTTATTCAGTGAAAATCGATTTTTATTGCCCTATTTTTTGCCTGAGGTCCATAAATTCGTTAATACCAAAAATACTGACTATTTAAAAACAACATACACTCAGCTATCATTACTTATCTATCGAGCTAAATTTTGAGTTATCATTTAAAATATTTTGTGAGACCAGCTGGTGAGGTAAATGAGTTAGGTCAATTTATATTCAAAATTATATAGTTTTGTGTCCTGTTGTTACAACTCACCCTCTTAACTAAATCTATATATAGCCTATTCAAGTTGTCTTTATAAACCCTTGAGTGCATAGTGATCTTGGATCTAACTCAATCTTTTGCTCTTAATGTACTGACAAATTAGTCTCAAAACTTCCATCACTCCTTTTGTTTCCTGTGACATATTAAAAAGCGTGAAGGTTACTTTGCATTTTCCGGAATCGTCGTGAGTATCTTCGAAAATATGGAACCGATCTATAGCACTGAGTTACTGGCAAGCTTTGTTTGGTGTTCAAATTTTTGATCTCCCCTGTGCATATTTCTATAATAATAGCTATTATTTAAAATACTTTAATGATGTTTCTATAGAGGAAATACATAATAACTGAGAGCTTTTAGATTAACAATAATCATGATGGCAAGTTCATTCGTGAGCAATTGCAAAATAATAGTTAAGCTTACTCACTCACAACAAATTGTTGCTGATAGTAAAATACTCATTCAAAATTCAAGTTGATACAATCTATTTGAAACTTAGAAGATCTTAATGGCTAGAATTAAATAATTATTCAAATCATTTGAACTTGCAGTTGATGATGATATACAGGTTTTTACTGTTGATACTTTTTATATGCTAATCTAGTTTTTATTTAGTAAAATTTTATTTTTTTATTTGAAATAAAAACTCTAAAGCATGATCGGTTTAACCAAATAATTGCTGTTTATAATGTAAAAAAATGAAGTATGCTGAGTTGTTTTTATATTGGGATAAGTACCAGGATTCATAAAAAATTTTTACAGTTGATTAAAACTACAATCTTATGCATTTGAGCGTAAAGTTATTATAAATCATATTTTTAAAAATATTTTAATTTCCTTACTCATAAAAAAAATATAATCTAAATTTTGATAACAACAGTAAACTCTAAGCTTCAGAAGTAAAAAATGATCAATTGAATCTTTTTAAAATTTCAGCACGAATCTGATGCATTTTTGACTATTTTAAAAATTACGATGATAGTGACATTATTTATATAATCAGTTTAAGGTTATAGTATTCAAATATCAAAAATATCGTGCAATAAATATATAAAATTATGACTCAAACTCTACATTGATTATAATAATAAACATGTAAAACTTTAGTGATCAAACTTTTTAGTTTATTTTTAAATAAGCTGTGACTTAATGTCAGAACAGAACCACTTTTTTGGTGGTTATCAAATTTCAAAGTTTATGTAGCTTAAATTCGTGACATTTGAATAATACAATTGCTATTGATTACTATCAAAGTACAAACTATTGTTAATAGTGGGTTTTACTATTGAGAAAGGGTGGATGCTTAGTTATTTATACTTTTTGCTTGCATTTATTTATTATTTCTATTAACTCGAGAATTCAATCACTCATAAGAGATTATATCACTTTAATAGTTGCTAAATCTGCTTTATTAGTATTTTGAATCAATACAGAATCAGTATTCAGTAATTCAATTTTAAGTATGATTGAATAGTAAGCTTTATTCAATAAATACTGCAAAAATAATATTTTTTATAACTTATTAATTAGAATTTATTTTGATTTGATACACTGTTGGTTTAATTATGAAATGAAATATACTGTTGAGCAAGATTGGGAAAATGCTAAATTCGGATTTAAATTGATTTTTTGAAACAAAGAAACATATAATAAACTGTTTTATAAACTCTATTTTTGGAATGATTAAATACTGTTTACTTCAAAAATAACAATATTTTTTTCTCAATTATAGTATAGCTCAATTTTTTAATTATATTATTAAAATTATGAATTATTTTATAATCTCGATTAAATGTCTTTTTTGAGGTGGTTTAAGTAACTGATTAATGATATTTTCATATAAGTACAAATTTCATTTAAAATAATTTTATTTTAGTGATCGATCTTACTGTAATCTTCATAACCGTGAGCTTATACAAGCACACCCTCTGCAGATCAGTTTGTGCTAAGTTTAAATGACTCTCCGAATATAATAACGTGAATGCATTTGAATTAACAACGAAATAATACTATATACTGATTAGTATAAAATCATTAAGTATGATAATCTGATGATAGTTGTTATTGAGCAAAGAAAGCCTAAAATTTTTAATTGCACTGTGTATATTTACTACTCAAGTCGAGGTAAACTTACGTTGCTTTTCAACTCGTAATTATAAGTTTTGATTTAATGCTTGATATAGCTCACTGATCCTGAGTCTTATTAGTAAATCACCAAATAATGGTAAGCCTTGCTGGTCTTATAATTTGTTACCTATCCCATATATGAATAATAAAATTTGTACTTGGACTAATACTGTAAGTCTGTAATGTTGATCAGTTTGGAGGGATATATTAGTAATCGTGTTTGAATAAGAGCTCAACGAATGCAAACACTAAATAAAAAATAACTTAAGACTGACTCGATTAACGAAAAACAGTTGTACGTGTAAAAAAGTATAATTGCTGATGTTAATTCAATTACTAATAAATTTCAAGTTCATTTGAGGTAAACTGCCAGATCGAATCAATCAAAGTTAATTATTAATTTAGGAATTCACAAGTGTAAATTCGAATTTAAGTTGAATATTCAATCTCTACATTAGCGATTTTGAAGTTGAACAAAGTACCACATTAATATTATTAGTTGAAGTGAGTATTTGGTGCAAGCCATGCACGCTACTAATATAAGTATTTTCTGTTGCAGTTTTTTTAGTTTGGAGATATCCACATTTGATGAGAAATTCTAAAGTGTGGCCAATAAACTTTAAATAAATACTTTTGCATTTTATATCAATTTTTTATTTTATAAAATTACTAATGATTAGCTTCAAGAATATTTTTAAATTAAGTATGTTGATTTTTTTCTCAATTTAGTAAGGTATTTTTACATGGCTATATTCTGAAACTAAACCTTTTATTTAAAAGTAACAATATTAATAATCAAGGCTAAAAGATTACTGTTATTGATTATTTTTGATAATACACGTAAATAATAAAATTTAAATTGCATAAGTAAGTGAATACTCAACTACTCATACTCATTTATTAACAAATTAACAATGTTACAAATTAAAAATCAAACAAATCTGATTTATTAGTTTAAATAATGAAAAGTAACAATTAAAAAGAAACATGATAACATCTCAAATTAAGTAAAGATCAATTTTTAATACTTTCGTTTTAGTAAAATTACTTCTAAGTAACTTGTGTGTTTGTTCCGTGCTGCAATTGAGAAGCTTCAAGCGCAAGTTTGTTCCATGAGAACAGTGAAGATTGAAATAACCATGCAAAGTGTGTCCACTGAAGTTCCGCTGAGCAGTGCTATCCTAATGCCGAAAATGTCATAGCCATACGTGAAGTACAGATGGTAGATTAATATCAAGTTGATAATCAGGGAGGCGATGCCGAAGGAAACAGTTATATTTTGGTATCCAATTCCTCTGATGGTCCCATATATAATTAATTCAGCTGGATAAATTAAATAAATATTAAACTTACTTAAACTGATCAGGAAAATCTCAGAAAGCAATCTAAAGATGTGGATAGTACAAAAAATTCGCTTTAAAAGCTATAACTAACCCAAAATGAGTTCAAGCTGTTCAAAATTATATTTATCATTATTTGTGATCTGACTTTGCTCCAAATAAAATATTTATTGGATAAATTCGTTTAGAAATCATTTTTTGAATTTCAATTTTATTTATTTGCTATAAAGAGTAGCCGAATAAACATATAAATATTTGTGCAGCAATCATTATGCGAGATTGTCGAATAATGCTAATTACTGACTCTTCGCTTGTGTAAATAAATATAATTTCTTTGTAAAATACTGCAAATGCTACAGACACAAGTAACGAGTACAGAGCTCCGAAAAATAGAGTTGAATATGTGTATTTTCTGGCTAATGTTGCTGAGTTGGATCCAAGGCAGTTGCCAACAATTGATCCAGATGTAACGCTAACACCGTATCAAAAATTACAAGTTATAACAATAATATTGATGATTCAGGTACAGCTGACCAGCTGATTAACACCAATTAAGCCTGCATAAAATGTAGACACTTCATAGGGTCCCCATGACAGCCAGAGGAGAATCGCACTTGGGATCCCGTATCTTCAAAATTCAAATATGTACTTACAGCTAATGCCAGTAAAACTAAAGCCAATTGGTGCACGATTATCGTAATAAACAGTTGAGTATATAGTGATAATCACAAAGTTCATAGTATAAGTAATTGAGTTTCATATGCCAGCTCCAACAATACCATATTTTAGAACTAAAACAAACAGTAACAGACAAAGTACATGAAGTATGGAGGTAGTAATAAATATGTAAAACGAAACATGGTATACCCCAACTGATACTAAATAACGTCTGGATGATTCGAAAAACAAATGTGAAAACAGGCCTACTAAACTTCACATAATGTATTTTCATGCAGCAACTGAGGATTCAGGTGGTTGGCCAATCGCAATAAAAATCTTATCTCAAAATGCAAGAAGTAGTGCCTGAGGGATAAAGCAAACAAATAACACGATACGTCAAATATTCAAGTATATATTACATTGGTGATAATCCTTTGTGCCGAATGCCTGAGACACCAGAGTGTCGATTCCTCCTCATAGGCCAACTCTAAATATAAATACAGTCATCTCAAAAGTAAGTGTTCCGAGTCCTCAGCCTGAAATCAAAATAGGGTCTCTCATAAACTTAAGGGCAGTGATGTTCAAAAATGGCATCGAAAACTGAATGCAGTCGGCAAAGATCGATGCTGCTGACTTCATAAGCAAATCAATTATGATATGGAGGTAAGACAACTGGTCGTCTGTATTCTGCTGCTGTCCATTTGCTATTTGGATATTCCGAGGAATTGTGATTTAGTTTATTTCAAGACACTTGCTTATACTAACGTATACAATTTATTAATCATGTGGCAACTAAGCACAAAAGCAATCAATTTATTTTACAAGAAATAAAACATAGAATATTACAAATTTGAATTTTGATTCATTATAGCAGAAGATCTTGGACTTGAAAGTTGGTTATTCTGGTGTACATCTCAACTACTAGTATAGTCCTTGTTATCAGTTTCGTCTTTAAACTCGTAGAATTCTCCAACTAAAAACTGCTCAGCAAAGATATACTTACTTTGTCGATCTAGTTATCGAGCCTTTTCTTCATATTTTTAGTTTTATTTTAATTTAATATTATAAAATGAAAATACAACATTGAAAAAAATTAATTGTATTTCTGTCGTATTCAAGTGTGACTTTAAAATCTTAGATTGATAATTTTATTTAGAAACATTTATTTAAAATTATGACTTACATTTTTTAATAGCAGATCTTGTTATTTTGAACAGCAGTTTTATGAGTCTTTTTGAGTTCAAACTGCATTCCTGTAGCAGAGATAATTCTTATGAGATTTATCACCATCTGCCGACGAGAACTGTACTAGTGGATATATAATTAATCCTAACAAATACAAAATAGCATAATTCAAAAGTAAATATCCACTATTGATTTGAAAGCTTAACATTTGAGGAGTAGATGTACTGATAGTTCAGTCCTCCAATGAATTTTGATAGTTCTGATTGCCGTGAGGAGAGACCTTGTCAACTTTGAATACGACATGTATTTTACAGTTTTAAATACAACATATAGTCGAAATAATATCAGATTGCATAATTAAAGTTAAAAGTACTGATCGTAGCAAGTAAACACAAGTTATATATCAGAACTAAAAAATATAAATATTTCAAAATTATTTTAGCCTTTTTCGATTCTCAAAAAACTAAAATATTAATAAAATAAAGGATAAAAATGATGCAAAAAAGTCCAGAATATTCTTTAAAGATAAGTATTTTTTATCGAGATTCTAAATATTTCTCTTGTACTTATGATTCGATGACTATTTTTAATCTATTAAAGAGTAAAATACTTTTTATAATTAGTAACTTAAAAATTTCCAAAGCCCTAAAAGCACACATAGTTTTTAATGATATTTTCTGATTAAATTTCATCATAAATATCTCATAAATTTGGTTTAAATATTCAATGCTATACTTTAGTCTGAATATAATAATTTTTTGTGATGTTTTATCTAAATAAAACATATTTTCTATTAAAAATAAGTGCAACCGAATTATTCATGATCAAGCTGTTTCTAAAAGAAGGCGCATTGCTTTGGTAATGCATGCCAAAGTCAACCGTCGAGTATTCTTGAGTCATAATGATTTCGTTTTGATATAATCCTCTTTACGTTTAATCCTATATCAGATCTCAGAGTAGCTCTGCATTTGGTATAGGATCAACTGGTAAAGTTACAAGTTACAATATAGAAAAGTTAACTTAGCACAAAGAAACATGTAAAAAAATGAACTCTGCATTATAAGCATTTGTCATTTAGAGCCAGCGGTATTCAACAAAAAAGATTAATTAATTTATTGATTATTAATATTAATACTGAACTTAAATAATACCGTTGATTTATTATTGTTAGGTAAACTAAAAATTAGAAATTAAAAATTATAATTTTTAAATATTTTTATAGCCTTTTTATATCATTGACGTCTGCCATGTAAGTATTATAAGGTAATTTAGATTTTTATTCAGCTGGACTGCGTCGATTATTAAAACAACTTTTAGTTAATTATTGCCAGATTGTATTCAATATTAATTTGTTTGTGAGATTCATCAAATTAAAATAACATAAATTTTTATATTTATGACTAGTGGGAAAGTGTGACTATTAGCTCTTAACAAAATTTAAATTATTCTCAATTATTATGAGAAAAGTAATAAAAAACAATATTAGGAGTATTTTAATTGCTCTAAGCATAATTACAAGCAAAGAGCACCAAAGCTATTCTAACTTATCATTTTTTAATAATTTTTAATCATTTTTGATCTTACTTTTTTTACAAACTTGAAATTTCGCAAAATTTTTTTATTTATTTATCAAATATAAATAAAATATCTGAATAAATATTAATACTCAAATGCATTGAAGTAATTAAATTGATTTAGCACATGCAAGATTAACAAAATGCATCAGCAGCAAATATAAAAAATACAAGATCTCTTAATAAAATTAATTATAATTTTTGTTTTCACTAATTAATTTTTATAAACACTGTATGTATGAAAACCTTCAAGCTCACGTTTTTTTCCAGCCTTTCGCTAGCAGTTTGAACTGAATTCTAAAAATAATATAGACTAAGACTAAAATTTATTAAATCTGTAAACAAGATAAAATAGCTCTGCAGCGACTGCCACAAATCTAATATCTTAAATTCTTTGACAGCATAGTACAAATTCAAGCAAATGTGTGGTTTCAAAGTGACTCAATGCACTGACTATACTGAATAACTGAAAATTCCCAATCTGCGCATTTGCTTAAAGCAAAGTAAAATCATTTCGTCTATCTGAGCTGAACACCAATAAGGCATGAATGGATTCAAGCTCAGTTAAGCTGACAGCTTGTTTGTTTATCTGACTCTACTGCTCGTTAGCAGCTGTACTTGTGCTAAAGCTTTGTTTGAGTCTGCATTTTCAAAGTCCCTAAGACTCAATTTTTAGATGCTTGCAATCCTAATAATTAAGCAATGGCATTCAGATACTTACTTCGAGTTATTTAGCTCAGACTCAGCCTTTTAAAGCAGTGAATTTTTAAGTTTCTCAATAGGTATGCTATTGATTTTCAAATGCTGTGTTGAGGCTAAAACACAAGCTTGATATTGGATAACTTGTTATTTCGATGCACTCTTGAATAAAAGCAACCGAGGTCTGTATTAAGGATCCAAGAAAATTAGACGAAAAGTGCTGAGCAAATACTATAAGCTGTAACGGAATTTTAATTAAAAAATATATACCAAAATTTAATACCGTTAATTAATTTGTCTC
>JAGYYN010006807.1:0-13319 GCA_021441665.1 Euplotes cf. woodruffi 2 WChen-2021 | reverse complement strand
TACTTCTAAGATGATGTATTTCTGTTTGAGCAGCGTCTTGTTCGAGTATGCTAACAACTTCTCGGTCTCCTTCACCATCGATGTCTCTGTCTTCACACTCCTTGAATGGAGCTTCATCATCTGTATCTTTATCGATATTTTCATAACTTTCGACTTTCCTGCTGGAGATCTCGTTAATTGTGGTGAGGTGTTTTGAAGAGTCGTATTTCGCTTGATTCTCGATAAAATTAGGAGTCTGCTTGGTTTCTTCTCTAGTTGCATTTACAAGTATTGGCTGGATAACCTTTTGCTCACTCATTTTACTTCGAGGTAGTCTTCTGCTGTCTTTACGAGGAGATATAGATCTTTGCTTGTCAACAAGTTTAAATTTATCTTTATCGTTCTTCTTCATCTTTAGTATCGGTCCAATTTTCAATGTATTGTTGCAGGTTTTGTACACGTTGACAATGTCCTTTTTGAATTTCTCACTCGTTCAGTCCACGTAGAGCTTGTAAGCTTCCAAGTAATCTGACTCGTCTTCAAGAATTCTAATTGAAGCTTTATCGAGTTCAAAATTCGAGTTCTTTTGTTCATTTCTTATCTTGTCTGCTTTCTTTTTAGATGCATTGTAAGTCTGAGCTACCTTTTTAATGTTTTTATTATTTTCTTTTTGTCCTGCTTTGAGAGTATTTCCAAACTGCTTCATGTTTGCGTGCATTCAGCCGATGAGCTTGCCTGACAGTTCACTAATGACTTCTTTAAGTCCACTAATGTATTCGTACAGCTGAGTCTCTGATGATTGGCATATTTCGAGATCGTCAGATACATCTATTTGTTCTATATATAAAATTAGCTCTGAAGCACAAGTAAAGCTGTATTTTACTATCCTGAGCCAGTCAAATTAGAGCAATAAAGCTTAGTGATGCTTACTTATATTCATTTTAATTGATTTTTGAATTTTATCAAGATTCTTGCATCACCCTTTGAACATGTATCCAAGCCTCTGTGCACAAATCAGTAAGACCAAAATATTTAGATTTCGTAATTTAAACTAGCGAATGAGAAAAATAAATATAGCAGTACCTTGACAATAGCTTTGTTATGTCTCAACTTTGTATGAGCAACCTTTAAGTTGCTTAGTTCCTGTTTAAACACTTTGACAGATTGTTCTAGCATTCGCTTTGAATCGTAGATAATTAATTATTAAACTAATTTTTACTTGCTTTAAATACCTTCCTGCTGAAGTATTCCAATCTGTTGATTCATAATGTCAACTGTTGTAATAATAATTACAAAATTTTAAATAATTTCATAAAAGATGAATGTTAGAGCAATTAAGCCTCCGAAATACGCAGCTAACGACAAGACGAAGAGCATTCAAAAGCTTTACGATGAAATCGAGCGCAAGTCATCTGAATTTATGCGAAAACTACAGCAAGAGCCGCCATTGCCTCCTCGTGGTAAGCTATCAGTCTGTTTTACATCAAAAATATAGATGAATTTAGAATAAATATTAGCTCAAATGAATTTGGATCGAACTGATCTGCTTCGACTCCAAATTCGCATAGCTCTAAAGTATTTGGTGACAGGTTGAACACTGCGATGAACAGTGTTTCATCGACAAAGCATCTGATAAACTATACATCCTCTGGTAGTATGTTCAAGAGTGAAAGTACAGCTGCGAACTGAATAAATATCTCGAATGATGCTGATAAGACCAACTCGCATATTCAAAGCAATAAAGATGTTAAAAACATATGCAAAAGTAAAGTATCTGTCATTCACTATTTAGACATGTGGAATTCAAGGCTGGATGTTCATGCTCCAATGCTTGAAGTGAAGGAAGAACGCACCACTCAGAATAAATCAAAACAAAAGAAATCGTGTAAAAGAGATGTCGATAATGTTGTGAAAAGGCTTTACAAAGATAAACCAAAATACGATCTGAATGAGGTTATTAAGCAGAAAAATCAAATAGGTAAGCTTGGTGTATTATATTTACTGAGTCTTGAGTCTAATGTTAAATAGATCATGAACTTTCATCTTTTACACACTCGCCAATGATTAATAAATAAAAGCATTGACATTTTAAAGAAAAAATATAAAAGAGAGCTCGAGTTAGAGCGAAAAGCTTCTTTTAAGAAGAACAACAAAAAGAATCACCTTGACTACATTAACATGTTGAACTCGGACATTCATGGGTTTAGTCCTTCTCCTCCTCGAGTTCAGCAAAGCTCGAAAATTATTGACCCAGCAAGCTGAACGATCCAACAAGACTCGATGAAGAGTAGAAATGGACAGCTGAAAGAGAGCAAGAGCCACCAACCAGTCGGTGCTTCAAGTAAACAAAACGATGAAAATAAAAATATCAATATTAAAGATAGAAAGAGCAAACAGAAGCAGAAATTAGGGTAAGTCGAGTTATTTCGAAATTTCTGATGATTTCTCAAATCTTCAGCAACTTTAAACCTTACATCATCACTCTGATATTGAATAAATTATTGTGCATGAGCATAGTCTCAGCATCTTGCTTTTCGATGCCTCAGTTTGCAAGATTGATTTCTGTTAAGCTGTTCTTAAGTCCGCATTCTGAAATAGCTTTTATAATTTTTATGAGTTTATCACGATGAGAATCCCAACTGTTCTCCGGTATAAGTCCAGATCCACTAAAGCTTAAAATTGATATTTTGTATTCTGACTCTGTGAAATTTAGCTCATCTTCAATATCGATAATGCATCTGTAGAAGTTAACAGTATGCGTATTCTTGCATGCTTTTAGTATCGTTTCAAATGCCTTTTCACTAAATTTAAAAGCGCCAAAGAACACGTTCCTCGTGACTTTACCCAGTCCACAAGCCAGTGCGTCAGCGTAGAAATCCAAATTAACAATTTTATGAAATGAAAGATTTAAAGTCAAAAAATTTAGCTTATCTGGCAAAGAGTACTGAAAGAACTCCAAAAGATCGCTGTTGCTATCGCTGACTCTATTTAGCCTAATTCTACTAATCGGAGGGAGTTTAAGTAGCTTTATTGATCGAAGAATTTGAATATGATTTTTAAATGCCAAGTTTAGCCGTAATTCAAAGCTCTCCATATCAACTGGATCCTTATTTTCAAAATGAAAGCTTTTTGTAGTATTTCATCGGCCAGACTTCATCTTTTTCGAGTATTTTTAAGTTTCTTAACTCAGACATAGCATTGTTCCTTTTACTGTCGGATAAATTACTTGCTGTGTCTTTCAACGCTTTTTGAATGTTAATGAAAGACTGACGTTGCTCAGATAATTTTTCTCTAAGAGATATTAAATGATGGATCTGAAGCTTTTGATCCTCGATTGGAGCCATTTTAGCATCTCTATGTTGCCCTGAAAAACTATGTACTTGTTCTATTGCTTTAGTCTGACTACTGATTTTATTTCAGCTTCGTATCGTATCCATTTTTAATTTTAATAATTAATTTATAGAAATTACGCAGAAAGTAAAAGTAGAGACGAAAAGTCAATACAAAGAATTAAAGAGTTGTACAAGTGGAATCAAAATAAATAACCAAAAAATCGATAAAATGCAAAGAGACTCGATTAAGCATTGCTTTAAGCCTGAAATCAATCCAGTGTCAAAAATGATCGCTGAAAAAGACAAACCTGATCTTAATTGAAATAAAAGCGAGGTGACTGACGTTTCTATTAGTCAGCAGCTGATCAATATTTCAGTCCATGAAAAACTACATTTAAGCAGGAATAATTCACAGTGATGTCTGCAGCAGTCAAAAGGATTAGGGTCTCGGTCTAATTCAGTCGCTGACTTCAAAACTTACTGAAGCAAAATGCAGAAAATTACAGAAAGAGAGGAAAAATCCAGCCAAAATAAAGAGCAAAAGTCAAGTCGAAGCCGTGCATTGAGGAATGAAGCTCCGATAACTCCTCAGGTAAGCTAAATTCGCTATAAATCTAGAGCGGAATCAATAAGTCCGAGCAGCTGTACAATATGAAAGATAGGAAGTCACAGTACCACGAAATGCTTCGATCGTACTTCAAGCAGCAGGAGGATGAAAAGTTCGCAAATGACTGCACTTTTCAACCAAAGATAAATTCGATCAGTCAAAGCAGGCTTTACTACTACGAAGTTTCTGGTGAAGACGGAAGCATCAAGCAGAAAGCAAATGTTATTAAACGAAATGAACTTTGGAAGGAATGCAAGCAAAAGAAGCTCGATGATCTTAAATAAAGAACAGGAAACTAAGATTAACGACATCTGCACGTTCACTCCGAAAACGAGTGGAAGTTCATCACGAAATGGAATCTCGATGTACAGCAGCCAAAACTCACCAGCGAAGATCAACCATCGAGCAGTTGATAAGTTCGTCCATCGACAGGAGCTCGCAAGATGTCTGAAGAAGGAAAAAGAAATATACCAGCAAAAGTTGAATAGTGGTGCAAGAATTAACCACAAAAGCCTAAAAAGCATCACTAATCAAAAATAGAATGCTGATCAGAGAGATCTCATTGCCTTCTAATGAAGACTTCAGCAGCAACTATTATGATTGCGAGACGAGCCAAGGTAATCAAGCACAAAGATCATTTAATTTTCATTTTAAGACTTAATTTTTGTGTGTTAAAATAACAATCAAAATTTTGTATTTTTAAATACCAAAATATCAGGATTTTAAATGATATGGTCCAAATAGCATAAAATCTGTGAACCAGAAATATTTTTAATTGCTTATAGACCGAGTAAAAGAGCCGGGACTGAAGGATATAAGTAAGGATCTGGAAGGCATAAACTTGGTAGGCAATTACATCGACAAGGTCTTCACTACAAAAGACAGAGCTCGAGGCGCATCTGAACGATCAGAGGAAGAAAATGACTCGCTCGATGTCATTCAAGAACAACTCTTTGAAGAAACCACCAATAGTATTTTGATTAAAAATAAATCAAACAATGAGCCTGAAGAAATCGAAAGAATGCTGTTAAATGAGATGGAAGAGGAAGATGGGTTCATCCGTGCCAAAAATTACTTTATGCCGAATAAATTACATAGATTTGAACAGTCAAATGAGGATGAGGAACAATATAATGTGAGTTACTTTAATCAAGAACAAGAGTATTCGGATTCAGAGTTCAACAGAGCGAGAGAAGACCTTAGAAGCGTTCTTTATTCAATTGATATATAATATTTAACATCATAAAAACTCAATTTGTAAAATTTTTAATTTTTAATATTATTAAATCGCTTGATTAGTAAAATAATTTTTTTATTTAACTTTTTATGATTTACTTAAATTTTTTAATACAATATTTCAAAACAAATTAATCTAAATATTATAATTCATCATTAATATATTTAGTCAATTTAACTAATTTAAAGCAGCAAATATTAATAGATAATATCACTCCAAAGAACAACAACTGAATTGAGAGTTGATTATTTTACAAATTTATCTAAAATAAAACCTGCTAACAAACCAAAACGTGTCATAGCGAATTTCAATTTCGCTAGTATTATATCAATCATATGGAAACTAGTTTGCAAATAGAGCAACTGATGCTATCTCTAAGACCACGGGCAGTGTCAAGTCATATCTTGCTCACGACTGAGTAATACTATTCTAGTTGGTGTTCAAGATACCTCAAGCACATTTCATATAATTTGCATAGTGTCTTCTAAAAATCAGACCAAATTCCGCATTGCTCGTTTCCTCATATAAAACTCAAGATTTCCATCTTCTATTACAAAACCACATTGAACGGCTCAAAAAAGAGGAAAGATCTTTGAGATACCAAAAAGCTAATTTCTCACTAAGAAAATTGCTTAAATCGTCAAATTTTAATGATCCCAAATGAAATTTAAAACTATAAGATTTTGAAAAATTTTAATATATTGTGATAGGAGAATTTTAATAATATCAGGATTTCTTCGATTTTTAGAGGTTTACGCTATTTACTTCAAACCACGGAAGGGAATTAGAAATAACAGCTAAGGACTGGTAAGAAACTGAACCTGAGTTATATAATCTTTATATGTAAATGGATACGAATAAACCAGTATTCACAATTATTTTGTCTTGTACTTGAGATGAAGAATTCCTTGTGGGTACTTCTTCCTATTTTCAATGTATTTCTTCTGTGCTTTACTGCTATGGTACAACATTATCTCATCGTAGATCAGTTCTTTTGTCTCCTCGATTGATAGATCGTACTTTTCGAAATCAAAATCGAAAGGTGACACTGGTTTCGCTGTCGGCTCATCTGGTGGATAATGCAAATCTGCTAAGAATGGGTGTTCAAGCGCTTTTTCTATCGTTATTCTTTTATTTGGGTCGTATCTAAGCATCTTTTTGAGTAAACTTAAAGCTTCTTTTTCTTCAACTGGACTAAAGACAGTTTCAAATTCGCCCTTATCCCTTTTGTCGCTTGAAATATTTTTGAATACTTCGGTAAGTCTTCCACCGCTATAGTTCGAAATGAATTTTTTATCTGGCATCCCGAGTAGTTCAACAATGAGCTCGAGTTGGTTCTCGGAGTCCTGTCCAGGGAGCAGTGGTTTTCTCAAGAGCATTTCAGCGAAAATGCATCCAATCGACCACATATCTACAGATCCAGAATAGTCTTCACTTCCAAGTAAAAGTTCTGGAGCTCTATACCATCTCGTTGAGATGTAGTCAGTCATCGCTCCCGCTTCGTATAGTTCGGGGATCTCAGCTCTTGCAAGACCGAAGTCGCATATTTTGAGGTCTCAGTTGCTATTCACAAGAAGATTTCTTGGCTTGAGGTCACGATGCAAAATCCCAGCGCTGTGCACGTACTTCATTCCTCTCAAGATTTGATAGAGGAAGAACTGAATATGCGCGATTGACAAATCCTGCTGAGACTTAATGATCGACCCGAGGTCTGTCTCCATTACCTCAAAGACTGCGTAAATCTCATTAAATTTCTCTTTATCTTCGGGTTTCTGGATTGTTTTAAGCTGAACGATGTTCTCGTGGCTCAGTAGTCTTAGAATTTTTAGCTCTCTCAGTGTTCGCTTGGCGAAGAGTTTATGTTCAAAGGCTCTCTCGATCTTTTTGATAGCTACTTGGTAATCTTTTTGCGCGTCGTCGGCGATAACGACTGTTCCGTAAGCACCAGATCCTGCGGGTTCTTTTATAATATACCTTTTCTCAACGATGAACTCAGTACCAAAAACTGAGTAGTAGTTGTACTTGTCGGTAGTTTTGATCAGCTGCACTTCAAGTTCTTCTTCATTGTTCTGATCGTCCTTTGCGTCATCTTGGCTGTCCTTGCCTTCCATGTTTTAAAAATTACAATTGCAATATGATTATTAATTATTTAGCATAAATAAATTAAGATGTAAGCGTTGGACTTGATTCTTATTTCACAGCTGAACTCTCTTAATAATTGCCTTTTAATCATCACTGAGTATTAATTGTATTTCAAGCTGGCGGTTGGTTATTAATTGCAGTTAAAATTTATAATTTTCAAATGTTCACAAAATCTTTAGAATTTATCACATATCGAGAAATAAATTTCTTTGCAACGCTAAATTCAGCGATTTTATGTATTTTTTTACTCGAATGCGGCTGAGAGGTTTCAGTGATAAAAAGCAGAATTTTAATAGCTTAATGCAGGATGAGCTCAGAGAGAAAGAACGTTTACCCGTCACTAAGCCTATTTAAAATCCCTCCAAAACTGGTGTTTAACAAACTCAGAAGTGGTGAGACTTATTATTTTATTTATCGTAATTGCTTTATCATATTTTTGAGTTAGCTTCAATAATAACTTTGTTAGCTCAAATTTAAAGGGTCTTTAGCTTTCATTCGTGAATACAAGCTAACAAATTTTTATAGAACAGAGAAATGTTGGGACAGGAAACGATACAGAAGAGTCACCAGTTGAAGTAGAGAAGATTCATTACCGATCTCAGGTCAAGCCAACGCCAGATACAAAACTAGACTTGCTAAGCTTTGATAAAGAAAGTAAAAATCGTATGTTTACTGTATTTTATGATGAACTTTACTCGTTATTATTTAGCCAGATTTACAGTCTCCGATTTTAATAGCATCTGGATTACTTTGTAAAAAACTTAAATGAATTAATTTTTATTTGGTCGTAAAATAATCAATAAAACACGAAATTAAACTCTTCGATATATAATGAATAAAACTGCATAAGATATATATAATTTTTGCTGTTGTATTTCAAGGATTCATATTTTAAGATAGAAATCAAAACATAATATCAACTGGCAGTATTTTACTATTACTATAGTAGTATAGCCTTCTATCGCTTAATATCACGGTTACTTTTTACTTCATAAAATAAAAAATAAGCTATAAGTGTTTATGATTGGATTACAGCGAGAGTGCACTTTCCTAGAGACAGCTATGATTCATTTATGTCTGCAATGAATAAGGATCTCAGCTGCATAAGTAAATCAAAATTCCGCAAATTCTTATTGCCAAAAGTCAACAAGCTCAGCCAAGGCAGGAGGAGTAATGAAGTAAAAGACAGACTGCAAGTTGTAAATAGCTCAAACTCACAATCTAACACAAGTAATTGGTTATTATGAATATTATTTAAACAAGCAACTTTTTTAGACTCGTAGCTGGCTCTTATTCACTTTAACTAGAACTCAGTAAAACAATGACGAACAAAAAGCAAAAGAAAAAGAAAAAGAATCCGTATGGTATGAATAATCTATATAACACTTTGCATAGAAATAAATAAATCAACTAAAAGAAAACTAGAATTTTTAAATCTAAGAAATGACCCTTTTGTTGAATCAAGCACTGAAGTAATAAACAAGGTATTTTAAAATTTTTAAATAACTTGATCTCAATTTTACGAGTATTATTTAAAATCTAGCCGATTCCGAGAATAATGATTCCTCAAAGACTGATTACACAGTCACCTGGAAGCAAGAATAAAACTAAGTAAAGCAAATGTTGAAAAATGATTTACAATCACGCAAATGAACAACAGAGCAGATGTCAGTAAAATATCGCTAATCTCAGGAGACTTCGACCAGCTTGAAATTGATATCAACTCTCCGCTGATGAACGAAACGATTAAGTGCTGAGACCGAGAAAGTGCTATTGTAAAGCTGCTTATCTGACATCGATATAGAAAGACATTAATTCGTGTTTTAAAAACTCACATCGAAATTATAAGTCAGTGAGTACTTACAGCTAAACTTGCATAGAAGAATAGAAACAATCGGTCTTATAAAACAAGCAAGGCGAAGCTGAAGAAAAGTACGCATCGGATATAACTGTGCTTTAGAACATTGTATATCCAGACAGCCTTCAGGAAGTGGAATCTTTAGTGAAGTCACTCCGAAGCAGACATCAAAAATCTATGTAACTTCTTTCTTGCGGAAAGAAACCAAGCTTGATAAGTTCTTTAAGTCAATCGGAGTGTACAAAAAGTATCTTGAGCTGAAAGAAAATCACAATGAAAGCGAGGAAAAGGACGAAGTGAGGTTGCATGGCCAAATGCTCCAAAATTACAGCTTCAACACCCCGCTGTACCCGATGAGCTGATCACCGACTGAGAACATTAGCTCGAAAGGTATGTTTCCCTCCGTGCCGATCATTGAAAAATCAACTAAGCCGAAGAAAGGGTTCTTTATCAGGCAGAGGAAGATGAGCAACACTCGGTAACCTTTGCATAGTTCTTACTTGATATTCGCGTAGGAATGCGACAAACAGCACAGACATCGATTTGAAGTAAGCATGGATAGTAATTGAAGCTTTTAGCAATAAAAACAGCAAATACATCAGTATTCTAAGCCAGCTAGAACAAGAGTTTTATGCATCGAAGTTAAATAAAAATTAATGCTGAGCTGTGCTGATAATCGAAACATAATATAAGTTGATTTTTACAGAAAGAGCCAACAAAAATAAAAAATTTTGGATGAGACGTGCTAAAAATTTTTTGGCTTTTAGTAGACTCGATAAAAAATTACGACTTTTATTTATTGTCTTTCAGTCAAAGTTGGTATTGCTGGAGATATATGAACAATAAAATTGAGTCGTTAGTTTAAAATTTAAAAATGAAGGCTGACCACATAGCTAATCACTGCCGCATGGGCCACTGAATACATCAAGCATCGACAAATCCGAGTAACGCTGATATGAGTCCGATGAATAAGAATTATGAGTCGCTGAGCGGTATCTCAGCAAATCGCTCTCGGATAGTAAATTCGATATGAAAGAATAAATTAGAAGTGACAACTCTGAACCACTTCGATTCGATGAGCATAACCTACAGCATGCAGAACCACTCTGCCCACCAAAATTATGTTTCTAACAGGCAAGTTAATTTTTTGAATGCGATTTTGAAATCTTCATCATTATTAAGCTTGCCAAATAGCCGAATACAGCTTTGGTTTTTAAAAATATTTGAAATAAAATAAGAAACGAACTTTTGTGATTTCATCCTTGCTAATAATTCTTGAACTGACCAAGCTGTCCAAAAATAAGTTCGTTGACAAATTTAAGTATCAAACTTGCATAATCTACAATTTCCGATTTTTTAACATTGCTTTTAGAGCAAACACTCTTTCTGGGGATTCCTTATTCAACAATGAAGAGATCAAATATTTGGAAGAGATCGGCAGATGAAACAAATGCTTCAACCAGATCCTTCAGAAGGTGGCCAAAGACCATCAGAGCTCGATTAGTCGGCAAGTCAACAAGAGCAGTGATGATGGAATCAAGCGAATCCGCAGTATTAGCAGCAAGTTATGTTTTAATAAATAAGTTTAACAATGCCTCGTTTAAGTCTTCTTCAAGAAACCAAGAAGACGTGTACACTTCAAAGTCTCCAAATATGAGACTCAACGATTCGAAGAAGATCATTGTCAACAGGAAAATGATCTCAACATCGACTTTAAAATCGAAAGGATCGCACGGAGATGTCAAGTACTATTCTATCGAAGCCAATTTAAAAGTCTGAAAGAAAGGAAGCGAGCATCAGCCAAAACAACCCCGACAAAAAGACTCAAGAGCTGATGGTAAGTCAAGGAAAGCTTCCAAAAACATCATCGAGATCAGCAAGAGGCCGACCTCTGACCTTTGCCAAGAAGACAAAGGAGAAAGAAAAACTTACGAACCGAAGGTAACGATGAGGCTGAATCAGGCAGACTCAAAATAAGTGTATTTTGAAGGTAATAAGTAAAATCAAATAAAAATATAAAAGTTTGGGTATAAAAGTCTATTATTTGCGAAGAAGCCTAAAACCTACTCTTTATCAATCCCAAAGCATCAGTAAATAATAAATAAAGGCTTATAGTAGACAGGCTGCTGGACTGAGCCATGCTACAAGCATGGACGAGAAGACATTTATAAACCAACGACATGATGAACAGGTTAAAGAATACAAGTCACGGGCTCCAGATAAGACAGCAGCATCTAGCGAGCTGAGGGACTGAGGCAAGTCGTTGAACTCTCTGCTGCATTGCAATCACTATGCAAAAGCCAACTCTAACATTCACGAAAGTATGGTAGAATTAATTTTTATGTTTGAAAATGTAATAAAAATAAAATATAGTTGATGTAGAACTGGTAAATTTATATAAAGTACCAACAGAAAATAAATCAAAAATGAAAAGTAGCAAAAGGAAGTTCTCTGCAAAGGAAAGCTCATTTAAATAAATGCAAAAATCTTCAGACTATAAAACCACTTGTCCAACAGAAAAAGTATCGAAGTGGGAAGGTGAGCCCGCATATTATTAAAAAGTCTGTTGACTTGATGGACGACAACAACTGATGCTCTTCTCAAAAGAAAGGACTCAAGAAAACACTCAAGAATGCTTCGAAAGACTCGGTTCTAAGCCCATTCGCTTTAAAAATCGGGTTTAAGAAGTTCTCTAAATAACAGCTCAAGTACCACAGAAGCCTCTCAAGACATTTCATCAAAGAAGACATTTGGAGGCAAAGAAATACTAAACTTCTTGAAGACAAGAAAGCCTCATCGAAGGTTCAGAATCGATCGAAACAAAAGAGACAATTTAGATGGCGATCATCAATATGAAGTCCCTGAAAATTCAAATAAAGGTATAAAAACCAAATTTTTTCCGGTTATATGATTTTCACAATCACTCATAAATTATTGCTTGTTTTTGTAAATTGATCGCAACTTTAGTAGCTATTTTGATCTCCACTTCTGCCAGTACGTTATTAAATTATCTCCGCTATAATCGAAGCTGTTTGAGTGTAATACTAATCAAATAATGATTTGATCTTCATTTTAGATATAAAAAGATTCAAGCATAGGCTATCTCCATGCGTATTGTTTGTTCCGAATAAACCAAAGTTTTTGATTGAAACTAATTAGCATATTTTTACTACTGATCAAGCTATTTCTGGTTCATATAGACACCAATCTTTAATTATTCAGTTAGTCTTTCTCACTACATCTGCTTTAAGTATAAATAAATCTCTACCTTTTCTGTTTATGTAAAATTCTATCGGACATAGAAATATTTAGTTTTTACTAATAAATACACAAATATTAGCTATAATAATTCCGTTCAAAGTACTGCAGTCTCGATACAAAATTTTAGCTTTGATATATCTAAAATATTTCCTGTTTAGACAATCGAAATGTAACATTTTTAATTACCATTTTTTGTGTCTAAATATGTAACACTGACCGTTGTAGGCAAAATGCACTATCTGAAGGAAGAATCAGAAGAGAGGTCTAAGTAAAGTCGTCCATTCTAAATTTGGAATCAGCAAGCTTTCGATCACGTGAAAGCCATCAGCACTAGGACATGCAATTGACTTCAAGCGAAATGAACCTTGCAACCTTGAAATCAACGAGGCGAATGAGGACAAAGGATATATCAATCCGCGGGTGAAGCAAACGAGCAAAATGAATTCAGGTTGTAGTTACAAATTATAGATTTTGATAACTTCATGGTAATTCATACTTATAAGTAAACCAGCTTCAAAAATATTAAATTCGTTTAGTTTATTTAATAACAATCCAATCTCAATCTCTATTTACTAAGTTCCAATAAATTATATATTTTCGATAAAGGTATAGAATTAGATGATTTTTACATTCTTTTTGTATTGGTGAAGCTTGAGCATAGTGAAGGACGGGTCAAGCGATAAAAGTAGATATTGGCATTGTTAAATAATAGTCCTATCCTCTCCTCCACAGAATTTATAGTAGCTCGAATAAATAAAACTATTTCACTGAATTTGAGTAATATAAATCTTCTATTTGCAATAGGAAGAAAATTACCTTTTATTCGCGTGATGCTAAAAATTATTGAAATTATTATAATTTTAATTATATAATTTTAATGCGAAACTATGAAAATGTGAATAG
>JAGYYN010006763.1:0-20408 GCA_021441665.1 Euplotes cf. woodruffi 2 WChen-2021 | reverse complement strand
TCGGCTGTTCTTTTCAGTTTTAGGAGGACTTCTTTTATTTTAATTCTTCTGTAATTTCAACCCCACTACAACCGATAGACTGAAATAAAAATCAACAATTTAATTATAAGTTTTAAAAATAAATGGAGACTCGAGAGAACCCAAAGCTAATACCATCAAACAAATCACTAAATCTTCCAAAAGTCAAAGAAGGAGACATCTACTACTGTACGCATCTCTCCAACACCTCTCCCCCTCAGCTTCAACTTCTTTGCTAAATTTCAAAATCGTATTTTTGTGACAAAACCCCATTTCCTTCTATCCAGCTAAAATTCACTTTCTCACCCATCCAAAACAGCATCAATCCGGCCATTAAAAACGCTGTCATCGACTCCATGCAAAGCCGCTGGAGGAAGCAAATACGATAAATTATACAAGCAGTAAGCCGTCGTATCGCATCTAGGGCAGTTCCGCTATCGACAAGTCCTTCAAGCAGATGAAGTAAGCTGAGAGCTGACGTGTAGCATTCTCAACAGCAAGATTGTGTCGGTGACCACTAAAGAAATGAAGTCCTGCATCTACAACGCCGTGTAAGCGCAGGAACTAATCAGACTATAGACACGAGGGCGCAGAACGGGCCAGGACTATTTGGCATGGAGAACTCAAACTCAGAGATCGGTTTACGCAAGACGGGTAAGACTCACCGACGACCTTTAGACAATCCAACGACAACGCCGAGACTAGAGAACAGGAGAAGGTCTCCAGGGACTTGTTTGTGTCCAAGATCGACTTTTGAAAAGTCACCCAGCAGATGGACCAGATTAAAGCTAATAATGTAAGTGATGGCGTGAGACGGGTTTAGAAGATGAAGATGATCAGTCTTCCAAGACATAAGAATACCACGATTAGGAATATTAAAAATCGTAACTAGATTTTATCGTTAAATTTTTGGAAAAATAAGAATTTTTTAAAATTTTAGAACTTATTTATGTCACTTTATATAGATAAAATTTTGACAAAAGTTAGTAGAGTTGAAATTACAGAAGAATTAAAATAAAAGAAGTCCTCCTAAAACTGAAAAGAACAGCCGAGGTAGAAAGTGAGTTTAAAAAATGTAGATTTTCGTAATTACCTTGAAGCATCTCTCCTTCCTGCTCCTTGTAAGTAATGCAATTTTAATCTTATTAGTTGAAGAAGAAAACAAGAAAAAGTTAGAAAGAAATAGCAGGTAAAAACTGCAGATGCTATAACTTTAAATAAAAAATTTCAAAATACTCAACAAAGATCAATTTTAATAAAGTCATAGTTCATACGATAGAAAAGTAAAGTCGAGTCTATATCCAAGCATAAACTTGCCAAGTAAATTTTGAAGCTTCTACAACACTCCATTCAACATCAGCAAAGAGATTCAAAACCACAAGATCAACTTCAAAGCTCTCGCGCAAGCGATGTCTGAAGACAAGCTGCAAATGTGAGAAAATAAGCGTAATCAAAGAATACCAAAGGTGACCTTCAAAGATACTTTAAACGATGAAAGATCAATCACTTCAAATGCGAATGAGAAGCAAAGCACATCAGTTGTGCCAAATAGAGACTTGATCACTCCGTTTCGGTCGAGTTTTAAATACAAAGAATCCGCGCAGTTACTGAGGTACCACTAATGACCTATTTTTAGCGATGCTATTAGTAACAACAACACCTCAGCAATAAAATTCCATTCGAGGCCGATTAAATTCGTATCGAAGACGTATAAAAAGTCAAAATCTGTGAAGAACCCAGAATGGCTGCTAAAGTCGATAAAGACAGTGGGAAACAAGTACAAAGAAAAGGAAATAAAAGCTTGTATGTTTACATTACGATCCAGCATATCTAACCGAATGTGTTGTAGCCTTGAACTACTCAAAGTGCAAGTACAACAAGTTTGTTGGAAACTACAACAAAATGATGATTGTCGCGAACCAATACGGCGAGAAGGCAGTTGAGAACCCGTACTTCATATTTCTTTGCAAGTAAAATTGGGGTTATATGCAGCAAGCAAAGGATTAGCAAAAGCAATATGTTTACTTCCTCCAGCAGTGTCGCCAAGACAGACGGACCAAGCGTGTTTAAGGTACTTATTACGTAACATATTCCTTATTTGGATTTGGAGACTAGGATTCATTTGGTTGCGCTATTTTGATGGTCGGCAGATATGATAAATTAGTGGATATGTGCAACATTTAATTCGGTGTTGTTTTTAAATATATAAGGCAATCAGGGGTTTAAAACTACTCGGTTTATTTTGTTACTTGCGAGGTAAAAATATGAGAAATAATAACAAGCGATATGAAATTATATACAGTTGCTAAATTCAAAATTTTGCTTTGTGTATTGTAAATTTAAATACAGAATAATTAAAATATATTTTAATTTAGAGATAATAATTTCTTGCGCTTTTTTTACAAACTATTTGCAGATAAAATAAGAATTTTAAGGACTTTAATAAGATAAAGTTAGATAAGACAAATATTTTGATGTTGCAGAATTTATATATTTAAAAAATTAAATTCAGCTTCACTTTAAAATATCATCAACAAAAATGAATATCCTGCTTAAGCTTTAACCTCAAGCATAGTTACTCTATGAATATAATTTCTTAATCCATACTACAACCAGTATTTACCTAATCATATCTAGCTGGTCAAAATATTAGCATACGAAAATTTTATTGAGTTCTTACGAAAGATGTACAAAGTAAATACAACTCAAAAGCAGCTAAAAGCTCACATTGGCCTCGGCAACAACCACGAGATCGTAAAATGAATATTCAAAACAAGGACGTGGTGGAGGATAGGCAAAAAATTTTCAGTAAAAGAGTGTAATTTCATCTGGACTCAATGGCTCAGATCTAAAATTTCAAACTCACTGCCAAGCTATAATGAATTCAAGCAGAACCAAGTGGACTATCCAGATGTGTGCATTTACAACAGGCTTGAGGGAAATAAAAGTATTACCAATAAAAAGGATCTGTTTTTGAACCTCATGCGGTATTACGAAGAAACAGGTCAAGACCCAAATGACCACATCCCACTGACCTTTCTCATCGAAAATGGAGTGAAAGACCCAACATTCGCTACATTTCTTGAGTCGATCAGTAACAGCAGTAAGATCCGCCTGTTTAATTTAGCTTACCTGCATAGCATCCGGCCAGACGGTTTCTTCAGATGAAAGCAGGATAAATATTTTTAACGAACTGAAGCAGTACTGGATCATCAAACCAGGAGAGAATACCAACCGGGGAACAGGTATTTACAGCTGGTTGATTTTATTAGGAATCAAAGTATGCGAGACTATCAACCAGCTGAAGGACTACATGAACAAGCACCACCGGAAGTCCTACATCATCCAAAAGTACATCGCCAACCCTTTACTCGTCGAAGGAAGGAAGTTCGATATCAGATGATATGGACTGTTTACTTCTATTAACGGAATCAAATAAGGGCTTTTTCTATCAGGGCGGGTACTTAAGGACCAGCTGAAAGGAATTTAATCTTAAGGATGTCGATAACAACTACATTCACTTAACTAATGACGCGATTCAGCATAAATCGTCTGATTACGGTAAGCATGAAAGCTGAAATAAGTTGTCACTCAATGACTTTGAAAAATACCTCGACTGAACTAATTCTCCGAAACAATTTTATAAGCATGTTTATCCGAAAATAAAATAAATTAGTCAGAGACACGTTCATGTGATCTTATGATAAAATCGATCCAGAAAGGAGAATTAACGGTTTTGAGCTATACGGCTTCGATATCATGCTTGATGAAGATTTTAATGTATACTTAATCGAAGTCAATACCAATCCGTGATTAGAGACTCCTTCTTCTCTACTGTCTAGTATTATTTCTTCTGTGCTGGATCACACATTCAAAATCACACTTGATGTTTTGTTTCCAAATCCGAATACTCAGCAAAGTAAGAGTTCGTCTGTAATAAAATAGATTTTGAATTATACGGACCTTTGTCGAAATTTGAGCTGGTTTTCGATGAAAAAATAGATAGGCTGTTTGGAGAAGAAGACATCAACGAATCTGATTCTGATGACTGAACTCTATCCGAAGACTCTAATTATAACTCGGATTAGTAAAGACCAAAGCTACGTTAATTATCATTAATTCAATCTATGCGGTTCAATCATGAATATTAAAACACAATAGTAAATATATTCAGTAATATTCATTATTTTGAAGCAATAAGGCACTAATTAAGTTCATTTAGCTATAATATGATCTTTGTAATTTTGCAATTTTTCACTAGTGCATGTTTTTATACCCGTCTGCTTTGTAGTTGTTCGTCGTAAAGAAATTAAACTTGTCAGACTTTACTTTCGATCTGTTCCTCCCTCTGCTGCTTGCGTTGACCACAGAGTTGTAATTTATAGGCGTTGTTTTCTCGACTTTCTGGAGCTAAATAAAATTAATTCAAAGTAGATATTCACTAAATAGCTGAATTAAATGATACCGATTGCTTACTTTATTCCTCGACTGTGATAACTTTTGCGAAGTCTTCCCTTTATTCGGGTCGTGAATGAGATTAGAGTATTCATTTAGTGTAAATCGCTTTTTATTTCAGGTACGAAGTCTTTCGCTGCTTCTCAGGGGTGTCATTCATCGTCTTCTTGATCTTCGACAGCTTCGTCGCTAATTTCTTTTGGTAAGGAGAGAGCTTCCATTTAGCCTCGCTGCCTTGCTTTCTCCTAGAGCTTCTTTCCCTTGACGCCTTGACGAGTTCATCGTGCTTTTTGAGCTTATTTAATTGAAATAGGAAATGAAGGTCTGGAGTCTTTATTGAGGTTTTCTTGTTCTGTAAAAAAGATTAGAAAAGACCGATTTAGCAGACTTACTGAGGTTGTACTTGTTGCACAGCCCGATCAACAACTCAGAGTCTCTTTTGTTCTTGAACCTTTTATTTTTACTTTTATTCCCGCCCTTTTGGTTTCTGTTAAGCTTGAGGTTCTCGAGGATAATGTTTGACTGGTGAGGGAGGTTGGCTTGCAGCGATTCTCCATGTGAAGAGTCAACTTTTGAATAACCTCTGTCTGAAAGGTTATAAAACGAGTTGATCTTTTTGTGTCCGATACTCTGAATGCTATTCTGTTCGATTGTGTAAGCTCCTCTTGCCCGCTTGCTTGAGTTCCTCGAGCTGATGTTATCTAGTGAGTTAGAGATAATCAACGCTTACTCTTGATCACGTGCATGTCTCCGAAACTGAGGATATTAACAAAATTATTGTTTTTCAAAATGTTGTATCCACTTTTGGTCGTGTTGATATTTTGGTAGTAAGGAACAGAACTTGCTAGCTATAAATACTTTTTATCAAGAGCATAAGCTATTAATTTACTTTCTGGATGTTTTTAATGTTCATTGATTTCTTTTGCTTTTCATGTCTTTCTTTTGACATATTTTTCGAATTCGGCTCTGCTTTCGGATTGACTTTAGCTGGTATTGGCCTGTTTTTCGCCTAAAAAAGGAGGATTTGTGATAATTGGAGGAGAGAAGTTACTATGTTATTTTTATACAAATCTGTATTTATTTTAATGACTAAACGCCACGTTTGAATATATTAACTTACATCTGCTATCATTAAGCTTGGATTTTGATCTATTTGAAGAATGAGAGATGATAAAAATTTAGAAATCAATAAATAATCAAAACTTCGACTCATCGATATTCTAGAAAATATAATAAACTTATGCTAAAGTGTGCTATTAACTCACCTTTTTGCTTATGACTGTAGCTGTCCTCTCAAAACATCGAGTCAAGTTTTTGATTCAACTTTTGTATCATTTCCTGTTTATTTTGCTGTTGGTCCTTCACAACACTTAGCTTATTCTGATTCAAAAAGTCTTCGTGAGACTTATAAATATTAAATTTTTGGTTCTGAGAGTCATTTTCAAAATGTTGGACCTTCTGCTGTCTGTCATCAACAGATTTCCGTTCGTTTTCAATGACTTTAAGTCGTTGTCACATATCGTCAAAGTCAAAGTGAGCTCCAGTTTCAGGATCAGTAAATTTTTGGCCAGGTTCATCATTAATGTAAATTCCTAAATATAGTTAAGTCTAGATCCAGAATTATAGTAAATTAAAGCAAAACTAATACAAATTCTTCTTTATAGTTTGCCTCAGCTAATGCAAGCCACGTATTCGAATGTACCTTTATAGTTGTTATGGTCGAATTCCTCTTCATCAGAGTACACACTGCTGTCTTGGTCAAAGTCCTGATCATCATCTTGATCATAGATATTCTCGATCCTTTTGCGCTCTCTATCCAGCAGGTCCTAAATTTAAGCTGAATTCAGTTCTTCGGGCAGTATAGCCAATGCTCATAGCTCTTTTCATAAAATTAAAAGCCACTTAAGTCCAGATTTATTATAAACCAATGCGAAAATAACAACAGCGGCTGAAAAACAGCTAAACATGGATTTGAGGTGAAACAGCTGGTTTCGAGACGGTTAGTAACCTTTGACCGCATTGATGCTGATTACTTACAAGGGTCTGCACTTCGTCCATTTGAATTTGTTATTAAATAATTCAATTTTTCATAATTTCTCAGATGCTCACCTGCGGACGTCTTAGATTGAAGAATAAATTACTTTATGTCAGATTTAGTGTGGATTGCAGATATGTTTGCACAGAATGGCTTTTCGTACTCTTCGTCGTTTTCAAGCCAGTTCGATCGAAGTCTGTACTTTAACTCTAGTTGTGAAAAATCGTCTAATAAATCTTTGCTATAGATTATATGATGAGAAATAAAATAGAATTTAGAGGTAAAATGTACGATTTGTTTTTTAGACGGGTGATTAAAAATTACCTCGTTTTGTCAAGCTTTGAGTCTTTCCTCCCCCAAGTGTCCGTTGGCTCAACATTTATCTTTGGGCTTGGTGATGGAAGGTCGTTTTCATTATCAAGTTCTGCAATCCGTGCGAGTTTTGTTATGCTATCATTAAAAATCTTCTCGTTATTTTGGATATCTAAACATTGGAGATTTAATATTACTTGTTGATGGTTTACTGCGATCATAGCTGTGCTCCCATTTTGCGATATCAGCATGATGTTTATTAGAGTTTAAGGTCGATCCATCAATCACTGAGTTCTTGCTATAAAATTTATTATTTCTCTTCTGGAATTTTAATTGAATATTTCATAACAAAGCAATACATTGAGTCCTTCACATTATTTGGTTGTCAGTCTTTCAAATTGATTTTGAGGATTCTAAAAACTCATGATTTTAAATCGCTTACATTTCAGCTGAGTTATCTTGGATAATTTGGAAGATATTCTTCGTCGATGTCGGTTGAGAAAACGCAGCCTTGGAGTCGCTTTTATTAACGATTTCATTGAGCTCAGCCTGCCTCTCTTCTTTGTAAATATTCAGATTGTTATCTGAAAGCTTATTTATTCAGATATTTCTTGATGATCTTCCTCCGCGAGATCTTCATGTCCTTCAGGCTGCATATAGATTTAGCGGTGGAGACTTACGAAGAGTGTTGCTCGTCTGACTCTTTATCATAAAGTCACTTTCTCCTGCTCATTTGAATAATCGTGGCTATGAGGAATTTTTACCCAAAGACCAAGCGGTTGGCTTACATAACTCTGAGCTCTGCATGTCATGAGACCGTCCAAATTGATTTTTGTTTTGAGATTCCTTGTTCCCGATGTTAAAAATAACTTGGTGACTCTGCTCTCAATGATCATTCACAACTGGAGTAAATTTAAATATGAAAACTTCATACCTGCGTTATTTTTATTTTCATCTCGGGAAGTAGAGTTTATGCGTCTGTGGCAGCTATCTCCATCTATTCATCGATTCGTCGAGTCAGACCCCAGCAGTTTTGTTGATTTCATTAGCTAACCACCAAGATTATTTTTTAAGCTTCAAGAAATTGAGTATAAAAACCTCATATTTTGAATTATTTCTAGAATAGGAAAACACTGAAGATTTGGTTGAATTAATTAGCAATCAAATCGCTAATTTTAGACTTGTAAAAGTCACCTACCTTGTTTTTAAGCGTCTTCTCCAAATTTTTCCTATATTTCAGTTAATTTTGACTGTCAAAGTTAAAATTTTAAGCTGCTTACTTTTTATTTGGTAAAACAGTTATATTCTTATTACATTGTTCTTTATAGCTGCGAAAAGTTAACCAAGGAGACGTACTGGATTTTTACTTTATCAATCGCATTTTTCTGTGCTTTGCTCAGCGACGAACCCACTGAAGGATCTTTGCTTTCAGGCCGAGTTTCATTCGATGTCGTGAGTCTAGATTTAAGCTGATTGAGAGTCAAACACCAAAAAATTAGTTTATTCAAGTTAAAATCACTTACTCTGCTCACACGTTCTTTGAACTCTTGACTTTAAATATTGAAAGATGTGAGAACACTCCTTTCAGCGTCCGAGTGTAATTTTTGCTCTTTTCTTGGTCATATCGTCTGCTGTCCATTTGGATTTTTATATTTCTTGCTGCAGGAATCGGTGAATGTTCTTCATTAAGTCTAAATTCGCGATTTAAGCTTATATCCAAAAAACTGAAATCAACAAATGATAATTGGCAGTCAATATAAAATATAGTGATTATCTTTTCTTTCGCATAAAAACTGAGCTTATGATATCCGGGCGTTCAGATGGAGGACGTTACATTTTGTATTTTTAGCAAATTAAAAAAGAGCCAAATTCTCCGAGTCTATAAATTTTTCTCAGCCAGCAAGGCAAGTTTAAATTTAAGATTGTTATAATTGTATAACGTTTAGGCAGATTAAAAATAACCAGAATAAACTATAAATATTCTATCAATCACTAATTGATATTTAAGGCGAACTTAGTCCAAATCCGCTGTTTATTAACAACGAGAACTTAGTGAAGCGAATGCAGGAATTGGCTGCTGCTTACTTGTTAGAGTCTTGGATGTCGTTGTGGGAGAACTTCCGCAAATTAAAGATTTTTGATTCACCTGCTTCTCTTCTACTTTCGGTATTGTCTCTGGCTGCGCTCTGCACGAGATTGTTAAGAGGAAGAAAGAAAGGGGATTACTCGAGTGAGAAATGGTAATATTGATCTTGACGGGTTTCTTGTCTCGCTTGAACTCGCTCTATTGGTAAGTTAAATTATGAAAAATATTGGTCTTGAATCAGATGGAGTTTATTCAAAAATACTAAAAGAGAAAATAAGAAATTACAATTGGTATTTGTTTGCTATAATATTTTGTTTCTTTTCGTAGTATCTGTGATTGAAATAATGCTCTCTTCTTGTTGATTCATTTTCTGTTGTTAAGTGTTTCTTCTTTGGAATTTTGTTCGAACTTGGAGCTTTCGGAGCACGAAAATATCGATCTTGCTTAATTTCTGCAAGCCTGTAAATTTTTTGTTAAATTAAGTGTTAACAATATCATTAATAATTAAGCTTCACAAATGCAAATATGATAAACTTAATCAAATCAACCTCTATTTGATAAAAATTCAATAATTTTTATTTCAAAATTTTATAAAATTCAGATAAACCAATGTAAAAACCTTAAAAATAAATTTTGTATGAACATAATTTTTAATGCTAATTTTGCTTATTTTTCTGTATGCAAAATAAAACTGCGGAAGTATATATTACATTAAAGCCGTGAAGCTTACATTTGTTTATGTTGTGCATCATTTCGTTTTGTGAGTGTCTGATACAAGCTAATCTCTGCCTCCGAGTGATCATCTAAACCAGTTATCGTCTCATTCACATGCCTATCCAACGCACTCCATCTGCGTCGTAATTTAAGTCAAAAAAACCCAAATTTCTCAAACCCCAATTCTAGGGTTAATAAAAAACATAAAAAATCGCAGATTTTATTGCAAAAAAGTAAAGAAATTTTGGCATGAATCAAAGTTAATTTTTAGTAGCGATTTCTCCTGAATTTTCAGCTAAAAATATGTGAGTTTGATAGCGGAAATGAATGCTAGAAAAGAGAGGGGAGGAAGCGGATTGCAGGATTAAAGAGGAAGGGTTGATGCAGGACTTGTAACTTACCAGCGCTTTGTACTCGCATTTTATATCCGCTTGTTGCCATTATTACTTAATTATTATTCAATCCAAGAGAATTTATATATTAAAAAAATCACAATCTTGGCTGCCTTTATTTTCAAAATATTGATATTTAAACCAGTTTTATTTTAATTATCTTGATATTTAGAATTCAGATTAAAGTCAAAGTTTAAATCTTTTTAATTTATATTTGCTTTTATCTAATGATATTTTTATAATATTAAATATAATAAGCAGTTTAAGCAAAAATATTTGAATATTTTTGGATAATTAGATTTTTATTTCGGCGTCTAAATTCAGGCAGAACAAGTCATTAAAAGGCATATGATGTCTATCTCCTCCAAAAATGATCATATAGTCTCCAAATAAATCGGAGCTATGACCGTCTCTTGGTCTTGGTCTGTTTCCAGTGATTTTTGCGTTTCTTTTCGCTTTCGCTGGTGAAAGTCCTGTAACATCGACAACATTGGTCTTATCCATTTTTCTTCTCTTTAACGATGAATAGTAATTATCGAAACCTTTGCCTGAATTTTTAATTAAAAACGAGTTTTTCATCGAAAGAGAAGTCGGAGATGTCAGCATGCTATCTTCATTCGGGTTTTTGTCGGTGTCTCTTTTGTTTTTCATTAGCTTCTCCATTCTTTGCTTATTTTAACATCGAGCTATCCACCTCAAAAATGCTTGTGTGCTTGTGCTTGTTCGCTTTTGTTTTCTTAAGGTTCATAGAGAAATCGTGAGAATTATCTGCTTGGAAAGAATTCGAGTTTTTGTGCATTGGGGATGGACTTTTGATAGAATCCGATCTGCCTATTTTACCCATCTGATTGAGTCCTGAAGGTGACGCTCTTGGACTGTCGAAGTCGTCAAACAAAGTATACCAAGTGTTACCTTTTATATCAAAGACATATCAGTCTCCAAGTTCTTTAGTGAGTTCAAATATTCCTCCGAACAAGACGAGGTAATCTTTATAAGTAATCAGTGAGCATCCAGATCTTTCAATAGGAATATCTCCTTTCTGTTCGATCTTTTTCCAGGCTTTTGAGGCTAAGTCCAGTTGCCACATGTCATTTAGTTTATTATTTTCTGTGTCTTTTCCCCCGAAAATATACATCAAATCTCCATAAATAGCAGCACAGTGGTTAGATCTTTCTGTTGGAGGGTCTGCAGTTTTGACCTCCTCCCACTTGTTCTCTTTAATATGATAAAACCAGACGTCATTTGACTTGAATCCTTTGACGTTTCCTGAAAATAGAACGATGATGTCATTCCATAGAACAGTGGAATGTTCATCTCTTCAGTCAGGCATAACTCCGCCATGGGGTTTAACTGTTTTCCACTCAGATTTCGAAATATCAAATTCATACATCTTTTCGTTGTCGCGCTCGAGATTTGACCCGCCAATCAGGTAAACTTTACCTTCGTAGCGAATGAGCCTGTGATAAGCGATTTTGCCGGGTTTTTCAATGCCTTTACACATCACTTCTTCCCAGTTGTTCTCTTGCGTCTTCGGTTCGAGGTTTATTTTATACATTTTATCAAGAGTACCTTCTCGGATGTCTTGGCCGCCGTGGATGTAAAGGTAGTTGTCGTAGATGAAGGAAGCGTGGTACCCACGCCTTCTCGGTGCCTTTCCAGTGACTCTGTACTCCTGCCAGCTCTTATTAGAATCCTCTTGTTCAAAATCATCCCTCGTGTCACCTAAACGAGCGGTGTCCTTCTTAGTGCTGACGTGAAGATTTTTTGACTGGTTCTGCTTGCCTTCCTCTGCCGTCTTGCCCCCTTCATTACTGGGTGTTTGTTTTGCTGGGCTATTAGTATTTTTGGGATCGTCAGTTTTCTCAACAGCTTTTGTGCTTGCCGTTTTATCTTCCTCCATTTAAAATCAAATAAAATTATTCAATTTGATTTAATTATACGAAAAGAATCGAGGCTAAGTAAGGAAATACAAAACCAAATTCTGGTTTATAAAGATTAAAAAACCAAATGCATGCAGATTAAAATTAAACTAATAACTTTATTAATAACTAAGCAAAAATAATAAAAGCTAAGCGATAAGATTATTTAGTAAAATCATTTAACAGCCAGTTGCTTTGTAATGAGTCAATTGCTTTACTAATTTTATTGCTATTAGTAATTGTATACTGAAATATGCATAGCCAATAATTAAAAGTCAGTAATGCTAAAATCAACTTCTAAATATAAGCAAATATATAGAAGCTTTCTTTATAGACTATTCTAGAGAACTGCAAAAAACTGCGGAAATGAGCCAGTCAAGTGAATTTTCTGATTCAGAGACTTACCCGTTTAACATGTCCGACAAGGACCAAAGCCAAGCGTCCTCACATAACTCAAAATTAGCGTGCTCTGAAGGCGATAACTTTGATGAGGAGTTTGAACGGATAAACCAGGAGAGACAAGAACCACTCACAGAGCAGCCGAAGAGAGGGTTCATCCCCAGCAACCAAAAGACAAGAGGCACAAAGCGCAAGAGGAAACAAATTAATTACTGCGAACAGCAAAATGACGATAAGTTCTCCAGCAGCGAGGCTTACAGCGAAGTTGAACTCCAAAAAGACTCGAAAAAACAAAATAAAAGAGGTCGAGGGTCAAGGGGACGCGGAGGAAGGCCAAGAGGACGAACACGCAGGAAAGAACCTGAAGTCGATCCTCCCCCAGTAAAAATCTCAAAAGTCGATGAGGTTGATGAACCAGAGAAAGAAAATACCCTCAGCGTTGATTATCTTATGGACTTCCACCACGAAATATGATACCTGTGCAATGAAGGTGGTGAGCTGATTCTTTGAGACAAATGCCCGAAAGCTTTCCACCAAGAGTGCACCAAAAACACTGTTGACTTCTCACAACAGTGGGAGTGAGACTACTGCAGTGGATGACTCGAAAATATCTGCAATGCTTGTGGGGAGATATGAAACTTCGACGATCAAAAAGTGAAAGGCAACAACAGAGCTTTCCTTCAGTGTCATGTGTGAAAATGCTTGGTTCACTTTAAATGTTGAGAAATACCATTCTTACTCACGATCAATGCTCCTTACTATGTAAATGAGCCGCAGGAGGAAAAGAATAGACTTATTAAATTATTTACTGAAAACTCACTGACATCTGAAGATAGGATTTTTAGGCTATGCAATTACTGACAAGAAGCCCGCGGAGTTGATAATATAATCGAATCCATCAAGGCGGAAAATATCGAATCGGAGTTTGCAGTTGTAACTGAAGGAGTCAATCATGAAGCTTCAGCTGAGTCAGCTTGTTCAGATCCGCAAAGCAAAACGAAGGTTACTAATTCACAGCAGAGCTTGGCCAATGACTACTGCAGCTGATACTATCTTGTCAAATTTAAAGGTAAGTTTATTGATTTTATATTATTTAGGAATCTCATACTTACATTGACCATGGGTTGACGAAATGACTTTGGAATGAATGAGCAAGACTAAATTTGAAAACTTCTGAGCAAGAAAAAGTGAAATTGAAGAAGCCACTCAAATCCTGATCGAATCAGACGAACAAGATGAAATGTACTATTACGGCATTTACAAACTATATCTCGAACCTGATCGGATTATAGACGTGTGGAAGTTCAACAACGAAGAAATTTTATATCTTGTAAAATGGAACGAACTAGAGTACGACCAGTGCTCTTGGATCTACAAAGAATTCATTGAGTCTCGACACCCTGAACTTCAGCAAAAATACCGGAACCTTCAGAAAATTGAAGAAAAATGAAAGTCGAATTCAAAATATAAAGATAAAATAATGAGGACATGAGAGCACGGCAGAGAAAACCAATTTGTTGCTTATGAAAAGCAACCTGAGTTTATTACGAGCGGAGAACTGTTTGAGTACCAGTTGAAAGGACTCAACTGGCTCGCATACTCTTGGCACCAGTCTAACAATGTAATTTTAGCAGATGAAATGGGCCTTGGTAAGACTATTCAGACTTCATGATTTCTCAGCTACCTCATGAATGTACACACTATTTCGAGACCGTTTTTAGTTTGAGTTCCTCTATCAACACTTCATAACTGGCAGAGAGAGCTCAAGAAGTGGCTGCCAAATGCATATGTTGTTGTATTATATGGAAATAAGAACTCAAGGAAGATTGCCTTTGAAAAAGAATACAATATGAACAACTCTGACCTAAAGCATATCAGAAAATTTAACATCTTACTTGTAACCTACGAAGTTGTACTCCAGGAACAGTGCACTTTACAAAAAACTTTATGGAGAGCGATTATAATCGATGAAGGGCAAAGACTCAAAAGTATCAAATCAAAATTCTATGAAAAAGCAAGTAAACTAGATTGTGAATTTAGAGTCCTGCTGTCAGGTACTCCTCTTCAAAATAACTTCGACGAGTTGCTAAATTTATGTCGGTTCATTTCACCTGAAAAATTCAACGACTCGTTTAATAATGAATTAAGAGAGCTCTTCAACCAGTCATTATTGGCGAAATCAAGAAAAGATCACTCTTACAAGTCTCACTACGACCAACTAAAATATAACGAGCAAGATGTTGAAAAAGAAACAGATTTGGTCAATACGCTGCACAAGCATCTTGGATGTCACTTGCTCCGAAGAAGAAAAAAAGATGTGCTAAAATCTTTACCAAAAAAGAAGGAAGTTTTAATCAGTACTTACCTCACTAAAAGACAGAGGCAGATATACAAGCTGATATTTATGAAAAACTACGAGGCACTTACATTTTTAGAGAAAAACTCAAATAAAAACACTAAGATATCTTTAAAAAGCGCAACCAATGTCCTGATGTATCTTCGGCTGTGATGCAACCACCCGTTTCTGTTGACAAGGAAGTACAATCCCGGAATTAAATCAGGCGATAGCTTGAATGCAGAGACTGAGGAAAAGATCAGTCTTGATGATATCGTCCATTCGTCAGGAAAAATGAAGGTGTTAAACCAAATGCTGCCGAAGTTGCTAAACGAAGGCCACAAAGTACTAATATTTTCACAGTTCAAGCTCATGCTCAACATCATCGAGGACTACTTAACTCAAAAAGATGTGAAGTACCTCAGACTTGACGGAGATACACGGTCGTTTATGAGGCAAAGGCTGATCGACACGTTTAATAAAGAAGACAGCCAGTATAAAGTCTTTATTTTATCAACGAGGGCAGGCGGTCTTGGCATCAATCTCCACACTGCTGATACGATATTTATTATTGACAGTGACTTTAACCCGCACAACGACCTGCAAGCTTTAAGTCGAGCTCATCGGATCGGGCAGAAGAACAACGTGCTCATATTCAGACTGATCAGCAGGTCGACGTGAGAGGAGAAGTTGATTGAAACAGCTCAGCATAAACTTCTCCTCGGAGGACTGTACGTGCAAAGAGACAAGCGCGTCAAGTCTTTAGACACAGAAAACAGCAAAAGCTCAGTCACAATTGAAGCTAAAGAAATGGACCAGGTGTTGAAGTACGGCGTTAACGTGATCTTCAAAGAATCCGACGATGACTCTTATAATGACAAAGACTTCACTGAAGAGGAAATCAACGATCTGCTAGACAGAGACAAGCACTTCCAGCAAGAGATGGACAAAACGGGAAACGATGACAACAACGAGATCGATGACTATTTCAGTGCGTTCAAAGTCGCTCAGATGAAGGATAAAGCTGACGGGCACAAAGCTGATGAAAAGAAAACTGAAAATCACCAAAATCAACAGTCCTGGAGAGATATTATTGGGGAAGACGTCGAGAAAATTCATACCGAGGAACTCGAAAATTTAGGTAAAGGAAAAAGGAAACGAGCAAATGTTAAGTATAGCGAAGGAAAACAGAAGGCATCGAGTGCTGATGAATCCTCAAGTATTGAAGAACCAACAGATGGGGAAGGTGATGAAGAAGCTGAAAAACCTGATGTTTTTGATGAAACTGATATCACTGACTTTACTGATAATGAAGTACTAAAAATTATCGAAAAGTGAGATGCTCTGATTATGGATATGACCACTTTCCTATCAAAAGTCAAGAATAATTCTGTGTGAGCAAAGATTTTTCATAATGGATTTTCTGATAGTGAACTGCATGGGATCCAGAGCAAATTTCCTAATCATCGAGTGTTAAATCCAAGTAGCTTAATTCTACCCTTTCTGAGATCATACTCACTCAATAAGACTAATTTAAAGGATTGAAATAACATGTCAAGGTGGATAACAAATATTAATAAATTTAAAACGAGTAAACTATATCCAGATCGAATTGAGTATAGAAATCATTTATTATTCTTTCTTGAAGAAAGACAATATCCAGCACATTGGTTCAATATTGATGAATACAAATTAATGTCAAAGGGAATATCAAAGAAAAAGTGGTATACAAAGAATGAGTTTTCATTAGAAAAAATATCAAAGCTAACATCAAATCGAAACATAATAAATGCTGCTATCATGCATAACCACTACGAGCATTACGACCACGATTCAGTAATATTTTCAAACTTCAACAGCACAGAAAGGCACGAATTTATGAAATTCGTGCTAATGTTTGGGTTGAGTACACAAGACAAGAACTTCCTATACAACAAACTAAACCACAAGCATTTTAAGCATTTCAACACACTGATATTCAAAAAGCAGTACGACTTCTACGAATACACCGCGTTCATATGTGATTTTTTGGTTGTGTTGAACCACAGCGACTGAACTAAAAGCCTAAGCCACTACTTATTAAACAATCAGTCAGCGGTTGAGGTGGTTGAGAGGATCGAAAGCTTAAGTTTGCTTCGAGCGATCTACAACGAATACAAGGTCTTTCCGAACCAATTCATCATCGAAGTCCCTGAGTACTTCGAGTCATTTAAAAACAAAAAGTCAAAGTGGAATCTATACGACGACTTCATACTGATCGTGAACATCCTAGACTACGGGTACGATCAGTGGAGCCTGATTGCGAACTCCAACCGGTGGGTCTGCTCTCTTGAATGAGCAGAGACTTTCAATGTCGATCCGAGTTCGATTAAATTCACTGAGAAATGACAAGCCTTCTGAAGTTTCGAAGTCAACGAACCCTGGGAAATACTTTATTACAAGTTCACTGGAAACACGATTCAAAATGCTAAAAACGAAATGCGCAGCGGCAAACAGCAACAAGATACTAGTTTTAGCGATATTCTGAGTAAGAAACACGACGTTGAGAATCTGGTTGCCCAAAGATCAGCGTTTTTAGTCCAGTGTCTCAAGAACCCGCAAATTAAAAATCGCCTTCAAAAAAGTATGTAATTTAATGTTTAATTGATTCAACTGAAATTCGAATAATTTATTTTTAATTGAAATACAAGTTTTATGCATTTATTATCTGGATTATTTTAAGTTGACTGAGCATCGAGTTCAAGCGCGATTGAGTAATCGGTTATAGCAAGGTCTAGTTCACCAATCGTATCGTATCAGCATCCTCTGTTATAGTACGCGTTAGCATTATCGCTATCTATTTTTATAACAGAGGTGAAATCGCCGATTGCTTTGCTTCAATCTCCGATTCTTTCATATGAAATCCCTCTGTTGTGATATGCATGAATATTTTTGTTATCTTGAGCGATAACATAGGTGTAGTCTTCTATTGCTTTTTCAAATTTGTCGATTTTTGCATAACAATAAGCTCTGTTATTTAGCACTCGAATCTTTGACGACAGCTCAGTCGTCAGTTCGAGCTCTTTTGAGTAGTCATCAATTGCATCATCAAACTTTTCTAATTTTCTCATTACCAAGCCTCGGTTTGAATATATAATTGGATTGTAAGGATCGAGATCAATTGCCTTATTGAAGTTATTAAGGCTGTCGGTCAGCATTCCCATGTTCCTGTAACAACATCCTCTATTGTGCCAGTAGACTGCATGGGACTGGTCGAGATAAATAGCCTGGCTGAAGTCTTTGATAGCTTCTTCAAAATTTAACAGTCGATCCCAGACAAGACCTCTTCCGTTATAAGAAGGTGAGTACTTTGGATCGTAAGTTAACGCCTTATTAAAACAATCTAGTGCTTGTTCTAGGCTATCTCCCCCGAGTTTCTCGTAGATTGTCGCAAGATTGTGAAGGGCTCTTACTATTTTAGATATGTTTTTGGAGTTCCTGTGGGACGCATCAGCATCGCTTTCTCCTAATTCAACTGCTTTATTTGTAATCTCAAATAGCTTCATTATACATTTTTGCTTTTCTATACGCATAGCCTCGATTGTGATAGAAGTCTGCTTTGCAGGCATCAAGCTCGATTGCTTTTGTAAATGAAGCGATAGCCTCTTTGAATTCTCCTTTCCTGTCGTAACTGATTCCTCTGTTGTAGTATGCAAATGCGTTGTTGGGGTCAAGCTCGATCGCTTTGTTGTAGTCCTTAATTGCCATATCGTATTTCTTTATTTTGTCGTAGGCAAATCCACGGTTAAATAATGCTTTGAAGTGGAAAGGAAGGATCTCAATCGCTGTTGAGTAAAGGCTGATCGCCTCTTGGTAATCTTCAAACGTCCCTCTTTTTCTTGCAGCGAACCCGAGAGAATGAAAGTGGTCTGCCTCTAACTTGAGCTTATTTATAATCATCGACCTCAACTTTTAACAAATTAGCGAACATTTTTGTTTTCATATCTGTTTTATTTACGGTTTGGCGTTGATTCTATACTGTTGATAGTTGAGCTAAAAATACTCGGAGTCTGATCTCCTCCTTCAATAAACGAATTCGTTCCATCGGTCGAGATTAGATCTCATTTAGGGTCTGACTTTCACGAAAATTTATTAGTAGTGTTATCAAAGGTGCTTTTATCCGTCGTTTTTGCAGCATCTTTAGAATTCGTCAAAAAATCTTCGTTGCTTGCAGGAACGACGTAAGACATGCCGAGATTATGGTTGTTTCTTCGCTTAACATAGCTATGCGAGGTTTGGTTGTCAAGTTCAAGCGCCATGTTGTAATCTTCGATAGCCTTCATATAGTTTCCTCGTTTGTTCTCACAAGCTCCTCTTGCAAATGCGGCATTTACGTGTGTTGGGTCGATTTCGAGAACAGTCGAATAATCTGCGATGCTTTTATCAATCTCTCCTCACTTTTCATACGCGAGTCCCCTGATGTAGTAAGCTCCAGTGTAAGTGGGGTCTAGATTCATTAGCGAATTGCAGTCTCATATCGCCTATATTAATGGAAGAGTTTAAAATGAAGAAGTGAAGAACTACGAATCTTGCTGCTTTTGTTTGTATTATCATAACGAAAACTTTAAAAATGAAAAAGACAGTTGAATATAAATTTTAATCAGTTTGAATTGAATTCGAGCCTGATTGAACTTATTAATACAAAATATGCAACTTTTGCTTACAAAGCAATAATATCAAAAAGAGAAGATCTATAGTGAAGTATAGTTTAACTTATGTTTTTAATATAAAAATCTAGAATACAAATATTTTTGAGCAAAAATAGAGTTGCGTTTAATATTTGCAAATTGCAGTTAAAATAAGTCTTTGCTTTTATGTTTCTTACTTCTAAATACATTCCGTTTTTTATTAGTGACGACGCTCTAATAAATAGTGCTTTATTTATGCTGTGGGTCTTTTTCTAGTTTCTTCGTGCAGACGCTGATTAAATTATCAGCATCTAAAGTCTAAGGCAGTTACGGTCAACGAACTTACTTGTCTGTAGATTTTAGGAGGTTTGAGGAGAGAAGCTGCTTTCCTTTGACTATGTTCAAAATCAAACTCCATTTGCGAGAACTCTTCCATTTTTATTCGTTTGAGCTCATCTACACTGTAATCAGTATTTTTAGAGCACATCTCTAAGTCGAATTCATTCATTTTTAATTTTATATCACAGAAATCTCGAATTGTTATTAAATCATATTTAAAACATCAATTTGAAAATAATAAAATCATATTTAAAACATCAATTTGAAAATTATAAAAATTAGTGATCTACTAAATTCTCCCTTTTTTAAAACAATTTCTCTATAAAAAATAAAACTGCAAAATGCGATATTTTATTTCATCAAATCTAAATATTACATAATAAAAATCAAAATTTTATTAAAAAAATAATATAAAAATTGTACTATCAATATTATAAAAATAATAACAACCCAACTATAACTCAGTTCACAATAAAACGCCCAAAAGTCTAAATATCCACGGCTAAAAACTCCATTAATTAAGTCCTGTCAAAAACAAATCTGGAATAAATTAATAAATCAGCAATTTGGTATTTCTATATTATTCGCTCAATTTCAGTTCGTGTTTCGGTATATTAAGCATGTTGAATATTATATTGTTTAAGGCAGATAACTGCGGGCCAAGAACGCAGACTTAATAATTATTTCCGAGACTATTATATTGAACATATTCAATTATGTTCTCTTTGAAGCAAAGC
>JAGYYN010006736.1:0-10191 GCA_021441665.1 Euplotes cf. woodruffi 2 WChen-2021 | reverse complement strand
TATTTTCTGCATGGTCTCCAAGGTCTTCTTCGTCCATAATATCAAATACAGTGTACTTTTTGTTCCTGTCGAACTGAGCAGGAGTAAATCCTGCTTCAGAGCCGACAGTATCATTGTACCCAGCATGGAAGCCGCCAGTAAAGGCTCCGTGGAATCGTCTCTGGCCCTTTTCATTAAGTGCGAACTCATCATTAGCCTTCCTGTCTTTCTTGGCAATGCGCTTATTATGTATTTCGTCGTTTTTGATTTCAAATGGAGTTCCGATCATATTTATTATTTATCAATTAGTTCGAATTATTAACTTTAACTCTTGCACAGTTGAAAGCAGTATTTCAATGTGATTTAAAAATGAGTTTACTTGAAGTACCCTTTGAGGTTGTGTTCTTTCGCTCCCTTCACACTGATGTTCGGCATTGTGATGTCTCCTGTTATCGGATTCATCATATTTCGAGTGTACAAGATCTGCTTGCTGAGCTCACTCGTCTTGTTAATAAAGTCCCTCTGGTTTCTGGTAATCGGCTGTCTGCTAGCTCCTATTATTTTTGAACTGTTGATCATACTGTCGTACTCTTTCGCTGCAGTTCGCGAGATCGAATTATTGTCGATAGAGTTGTTCAACGGATTGATGCTGTACTTCAAATGAGTCCCTGAGATTTTTGAACTCAAACTCGAGTTGAAGTTGTTGTTTATACTCATGCTCGACCTTTTATTCGTCAAATACGGAGTTTTCATTGGTGAGTAGTCTCCGACTATTGATACTGAGCTGTTGTTGTCACCATTATGATATTTGCTATTTTCTAAAGAATTCTGGATTTCATTCGGCCTGCTGTTTGAAATAATACTGTCACTGCCCCTCAAGTCGTATGATCGATTTCTGTTTGAGTACTCTTTACCGATTCTATATTTCAATTTAAGACTATTGGCTCTATTACATCGACGCTTTGTTAGTCTCGTTTCTATTCGATCGACGGCTTTGCTCTCGACTCTTTAAATTTTGTAAGTGCATTTCTAGTCAAGATGAGAAAGCAATTTGAAGTACCTCGATATGAGTTTGATTCAGTAAAATTTAGTTGGCTTGGAATCTTGCCAAATCTATCATTATTTGTATTTGATGCTGGTAAGTCAGGTATATTCATTCTATCGTATCTTTATGTTTAACTACAAGTGCTTACTTTTCAATGCTTGCATTATTTGTGTCTACTTGCATCAGCTTATATTCAGATTTTGGAGAGTCAATTTTGTGATTGTAATTATCAAAAGATCGATTAATTCGTTTCGAGGAGTAGCTATCTGTTGATGTACTTGCAAGGTCTCTCTTTAAAACATTTTCTGAGTATTCGTTGACTCTATTTAGATCAAATCCTTTAATCTTTTCTGCATTAGCTTTATATCTAAGCTTATGTAGTTTATCCTGCTGTTGAAGTTCAAACAGATACTTCTTTTGTGCTTCTTTCTTCCTTAAATGCATCCGGTTGACTTCATTAATTTCAGTGTCAATCTTTTGCTTAATAAACCTCACGTATTCTTTATCTTTGAGCTTCTGCTCGATCTCTGCTATTTTCTTGTTATTTATTTGCCAGCTGAGGATAGAGTTAGTTTTATTATGTATGTCTCTCGAAAACGAGTCGAGTCCTCCGATAGTAATATTTTCTCCAGATTCCAAATCATTGATTCACTTTCTAGCAGCGGCTTGCATCTGCATAAGCTCTTTGTATTCAGCCGAGTCGGTTTGTTCGTTCTCCTTGTACTTATCAATAATCTCCTCGATTGTATTCTTCACTGCGTTAGTTCGATTTTTAATGGCCACGAAGTCTTTCTGCTGTCTTTTGGACTCGTACTTCTCCTTTTGACTCGTCAGGTTTATCTTATGGTTGATCGCTTGGGCCTCCACAAAGTTGTTGAATTCTTCAGAGTGATACTTATCTTTTTCTTTGTTGTGCTCATGCTTGAGCTTCAGCATTTTCGCAGCATTCGAGTTGTACTCAAGAATGTTCTTCTCTCGGACTTTGTTCTGCTCAACCGAGCGCAAGTGGTCCATTCGCAGCCTGTATTCGATCGGATTCTCTTTATAGTGGTAGCCATCGGCTTCTTTACTCAACGACTTATTCCGGTTGCTAAAATATAAAGGTTTGGAAGTTACATGATATTGTGGAACATTTTGTTCTCTTCGTTAATCTTATTTTTGCCTTTCCATCGACTTGAGCCGCATGTCGATTTTAATGTCATTTTCTACGTTGATTTGACTTTTCAAAGTATTCCTCTCCTCGTTGTTATTCTCCTGCTTTTGCAACTTTTGGCTCTTTTTAAGGCTCGAAATATACCGGTTTTGCATATCAAGCTGCGACCTGTATTTTTCTTTATTTCTGCTGCTGGCGGAGGATTTCATTAGCGATGCTGAGTTCATCTCGTCTTACACTATGGTCGATCAGAGATTTCCAGTCGTCTCCTGGTAGCTCTCGAGAATCTAAATAATATATTGAGATTTGAAAGCTCAGGGAAATCATAATGCAATTAAGATCCTAAGATTAATTTATTTGATAACAAAAACTAATTAAAATAAAACTTATTTTCAAAAGTATATGAGAAAGGAAGAATTAAATAGGTAATCAACTGTAATTTCTATTTTTAACTGTTTGCATGAAAAAGTTCATATTCTTATTTTTTTAAACTGATTATATAAACAACAAGGATATTGATTTTTATTTCAGTTAAGCATATTGTAATTTATTTGAATAACTTAAGATAAAATTATGTTATGCTGATATACCATGTATACAAAATAAAATAATCATGTTTAGTTTTAAATCGTGATAAATCCATCACTTTACCAATTAAATTAATAATAATAAACACCAACTCTTCTCCTACTATTAATCTCTTCTTCTCTATTAGCATGCTTACAGATTGAAAGTAAAATTACAAATAGCAGATGCAAAATACCCATGAGTCTAATTTAATCGAAAGCTCAACGTGAACAAAAGCTCACAGTTGAATCCCTTCAGCTCCTGATACAAAAATAAAGCAAAGCAGTTGGAGATCTCGGTGTGACTAAGCTATAAAGCAAATATAGAGACACAAAGAGCAGTTAAATTAAAAATGGAACCTGCTGCATTCTCCAAGTTGGATATAGTAAATGCCATGATAAATTTTAATATTTATATTATGCCAATTGATTACACAGCAAATATAAAATTTACAAAATGAGCGACTGCGCGATTGCCAAGCCCGTCAGGCTGCGTAAGCTCAGCAGGCCCTCGCTGCTGCCCTCCACACAAACCTTAGATGCCGTGGGACAATCAGCCAACACGACCAAGTGTAAGTTTGCAGCTGCATGGGATACAAATTTGTAACTGCGGGTAAAATATTGGTATAATTGCATTTGTGGCTGCTAGCAATTTTTAGCGTTCACTTGCAGACCCTGCTCAACCCAGATTTAGAGCAAAGAACGCAGAAATAAGTGAGGCTAATGCTTTCAATTTATTTCCTCTCGAATTAGCAAATGAGACGAGAATGGGACTGCATCGGTTTTGTAATTTTTGAGTTATAAGGGATAGAACGCAGCTGGGAGCAGGATTTAAAGCCAATTCAATGAGCGAGAGCCGGTCGATTGGGAGCAAAAGATATCGATTTCTATTGTTTGGTTTCGGAAAGTATTAGAATTATTTTGTAGTTATAAAAATAAACATTTTAATTAAATAGGATTGATTTTATTTTTTGGTCTGGTTATTTTTCAATCGAACGAATTTCGAAGATAATATACTTTAATTTAAAGCAATTTTTATACGAATTAATAGACTTTAGATCCTATCAAATTTATTTATAGATGATCCAGGCAAAAGCAAGTTTAATTATGAAAGCTTTTTTGATAAGTTAAACTTTAAAACCCATAACAAGACATTCTGAGGAGGTGCATGGTTGAACATGCAATATCAAAAGCAAGATAAAATTCCAAGATTTAATCTCTTCAATAAAGTTATTGTTAGAGGTTTTAAATAAGGCAAGATGGAAGACAACAATTAAGATAGATACCAATAAGCTTATTTTAGGTGGTAATGAAGATGATAAGTCTGACTTCAAAAAGAAGTAAGATTTTATTAGTGGTTTTAAACTTATTAATCTCAATTAATATTATTTAGAAAGCAAAATAGAAACTTTATCTCGATAAAAAGAGAACTAGTGACAAACTTTTCTCCATACGATAAGAGCCAAAACACATCATATATTAAAGAAGAGATATCAAGTACTAATTCTCTGCATTTCGATGACGATAAGATCCCTGCTGGAAACTCATCAAAAATCTTAGATCAGTTGACTCACAATTCTACAGAGTATTTAGACTCTCCAATTAAAATAAAATAACCTCAGAAAAGCAGATGTTTTGAATCGTGTTGAGACAATGGAGAACTGAGTGGACTTTGCTGACAGCAGGTCTATATACTTCAACACGAGATACGGAAGCCTGCACAAGCGTAGCTCGTCTAAAGTATGTCCGAAGTCGAACTACTCCATTACTCAATCTTGGAACATCGAAGACATTAAGTTCAAAAAGCAGACCAATAGAGACAATAATTTCACCGTCCAAGTCAAAACGATCTCCGACAGTGCAGAAAGGAAATAAAATGATGAAAAGCCGACGTTTAATGCAAGTTCTGCAAAGCAAGTACGACTCCGAAATGATGACCTGCACCTGAGTCCCAAATATCATTCGCACGAATAAAGCAATTGAAAATGCCGACCAAAAGTTCACCGTCCTTCAGCCGAATTTCGACAAAAACTTCGTAAGCCCGAAATCGACTTCTCTGTACACGCTTTCTCGCGTTTTAAGCAAGAAGAACTCGCCAGTCATCCAGAGCAAGATTGACAAAATTGCAGCGATGAGCTAATCGCGATGGTCTCCGCTACCTTGCTTATTCAATAAAAATAAATAATTTTGGGTCGAAGCTTGCTGAAGAGTAAATTGAAATATATTAAGTGGGAGAGTGAATTAGTGATATCTAAAACTGCCCGATTCAGAGTCCACGCTTTTCGGCTCAGATAGAGGCTTCGACTGACTGTTCTAAAACAAATACAAGGTAAAATGGCTTAATGTAAAGTTATCTTACTGCTCCAAATGACCCGTTTTCACTACTCTTGTCCTTCTGCGAGTACAGCGAGTAGTTTGGAAATGGATACAAGGCTAATTCAGAGTCAGAAGAATATAAGTAATCGTTGTGCTCTCTTTTGATATGCTCAACTAAACTCTTCTTGTGCATGTACTCTTGCTGGCATACTTTGCATCGAAACTCTTTTATTTTTAAATGCGCTGTTTTGATGTGAGTCTTGAGGTTGTATTTCTATACAATTAATGTATCTGCTTACGCTTGAAAATGATTTAAGGCATCGGTCTTCAGAGCACAAGTACTGGCTCTGGCTGAAGTTATGGCCTTCATTCAGCTCATTTTCCTTTTTCTCAAAGAATGCCTTCACTGAGCTGTCGTTAAAAAGTGTGTCATTTTCCGAAGGCTTGTACACTAATTTTGGAGACTCAAGCTATAAATAGTTAAAATCGATTCGGAATCTTGTATTACTTTTGATAGTCTTCGATCTATATTATTTTCATCGAACAAAAGTAGTCTTTCCTCTGACTTTGAACTTATTGCTCTTTTTCGAGTGTCTACAGGGAAAGATCTGAGCTCTTGGAAGTTCTCATTGTATTCATTTAGTCCAAAAAGATTAGGCTTGTCCTCTTGCTCCTTTGTTTCCTCTACCTTTTCTGCATCAGCTAAATCTACGATTTGCTTATTCTTCTTTTGGAACTTATTTTCGTGTCGTTGTATATGAGAATTATACTGCTTTAACACGCTGAACACTTTTGAGCAGTATTTTCAAGTAAAACTGAGCGGCCGTTCGTGCATTTCGAATTTATGCTTGGCAAGCTGCTTCTTTTTCTTAAATCTGTACTTCGGAATTGGAGTGTTATCGTTTTCGTCCACACTCTGGTACTTTTCCAGACAAATGTTGCATACAAAGTTCTCATCGTGAACGGCCTTAATATGCCTTTTGAGATGATAGTTGTCTATGAATCCGTTGCTAAGACAAGTATCAAAGGGACATCTAAATTTCCTCGCCTCATTACTATGGACCATATTCTTGTGCCTCACCATGTGATCTTTCCTTTTAAAAAATTTATCGCAATCTGGACATTTAAACCTCCGCTAGATGTATATCAGCAATTGGGACTTACCGAATCAGTGTGGGTGATAAAATGTCGGTCGAAGTGCGATTTTTTAGTAAATTGTTTATCGCATTCGTCACACCTGAACTCCATAACTCTGATGTAATTATATTTATAGCGTTAACCAATTGCATTTACATAATAGCTCTAAATACCGTATTTTAATATTGCCTCAATAAAATGCTTTTTATAGTTATTTAGAGGCACTTTGATTACTCACTGAACTATAAGCTTAAAGCATTTCAAAATATGGGGAAATTATTTCGCTTTATTTTGTTTTTCTTCAAGAACTTTGTTCTTTATCAGATTAGCCATCTTCATAAACGAGTCTTCATTGCTCTGTCTCGACCTGCCATTGCGGTTATTCTTCAATTTTGTTGGATTCGAGCGCGACCTTATCGAGCTCTGTTTGTTATAAGACGACACAGAAGAACTGGACTTCAGCGTCGACATTCTATTTAAAGATTTATTGTTCGAGTTCTTCCTGCGGATGGTTCCTGCACGACTTCCGTTTCTACTTCCACCGTGGACGCTTCCGACATCGCTATAAGCTCGATCGAGCTTCCTCATAAAATCATTCATCGAGACGTTGCTGTTTTGCCGCGTGTACTTCTTTTCCTTTGGCTTATACTCTTTATACAGTGCAGGGAGGTACTCGGCATAAGGCGACTCTGATTCGAGTTTAAACGGCGCAGGAGATTTCGAAAACTTTCTCTGAGGTTTTAGCTTCTTCTTATTTCCAAACTGCTCTTTTAAGGCAGAAGTATTAAGCACCAAATCGTTATGAGTGATCTTTTTGCCCTTTTCAACTTGCTTATTCTGAGGGCTTTTGAAGTTTTTGAATCCTTTACTACTTTGAGCACTCGCATTGCTGCTCATCTGGATCTTTGCAGCAGCGTTTAGCGATGTGCGAAGGAAGTTGTTGTGCTTCGCCATCTCTTTACGATGCGCGTCTGCATTTGTCCGCTTGTCGATGAACAGATTACCTGAAGAAGCAACTATTTGGCTTGGTTGTTGTGCAAATGACGGTTTATCGTACGAACTCATATCTTTAGATTTAAATTTCTTTGCTGTTTGAGATACTTCACTCTTTAGTGTATTTTGCTTTTTGATTCCAATGTTGTTCCTCTTTGGTATCCAATTTTCTTGAGTATTTGCCATTTTTGATATGATTGGAGTCTTGATATCATATAAATTTTTAGGCGAAGCAGATTCTGATAGTTTTACTGTCTTTTCTCTTTTTAATGAAGGCTCTTTTCTCGACTTATAAGTGTTTCTAAAGTTGTTTCTTGATGTTAAGTCTCCACCAAACTGGGATTGATTTGGCTAAAATAGGAGTTAAAACGATTTATCATATAAATTTACCTTTGTGGCATTATCATCATTTAACTTTACATCATAAATTTGTTCAAGTTGTAGAATCTTGGCATTTAAACCATCGTTCTTTTTCTTCTTTAGCCTTCTCTTCTTTCTCTTTTTGCGTTCATTTAAAGTTATTGCACCAAGTGGTGTTTCTTCATCAAAGCTGGTCGAATCACCAAATTTATTATTGTCTTTCCACCCGTCATCACTTTCACTTAGTTGGGCTTCAAATGCCTTGGAAGCAAAGTTGTCCTCTCGATCTTTAGTCCAACCAGAATTTTTATTCTTAGTGACTTCAAAGTCAAATCCAGTTTCGTCTGAACTTTTCCTGTTGTAGTCTTTGTCTAATTTTTTATCACTGATTTTGTTTTTGGCATTGTTCTTATCTATGTTTTTGGATATTTCTTTGGTTTTGCTTTTATCCTTATCTTTATCTTTATTTTTACTTTTATCTTTGTCTTTTTCTTTATCTTTGTTGTTGTCTTTGTTGTTGTTTTTATTTTTATCTTTATCTTTCTCATTGTCTTTGTTCTTATTTTTATCTTGAGACCCATGCTTGTAATTATCATCGATCAGTTCATCGAGAAACTGAGAGTTCTCCTCCTTAATATCTCCAAGCTTTCCGCTGGAGTAAATAAGATCTTTTCCACTGAGCTTTCCAGATTTTCCATTTCCGTCTTTATTAGTTTCTGTGGTTTGTGATTCAAGGTCTGGGGCAGCGCTGTAGCAATTTATTCCAGCTCCAAAAGGAATCATATCTTGGTTTCCTGTGTCCATACTGTCTTCGTGCTCTTCTTCGACAATAGGCACGATGTTGAAAATGCCTCCCTTTCTGAATATCTTGACAACATGGTCAGCCTGCTCTGGCTTGTACGCTTTGTAGATGTTTTCGAGCAACTGGATGTTGTACCGAGCAATTTTAGCAGCCTCACTCCGACTCTCTGCAGGCTTTTTGCGCTCTCGACGCTTTGCAATTTTTGCTTTTAATGCGTCTTGCTTTAGTTTCTCAACAATAGACGGCTTTTTGTCAGATTCAAGATCAACTTGGATTTTGTTATCAGTTTCTCTGCTTTCTTTGCTTTCTTCTCAGTCAGGCATTGGGTTGAACTGAAGGACTTCAACTTTATCGGTCTTATTTTCTGGTTCCAACTGCTCTTTGCTGATTTCTTCAGATTTGTCTTTAAAATAAGAGCTGTTGAGATCTAGTTCTTCTTTGACTTCTTCGATCTCCCTCATCATAATTTCTTTAGATTTGACTTTTCGCTTCACCATCGTGATGAGAGTGAGTATTAAACAAGAAAGAGGTCGTAGTACTAGGACTTCAACAAGTGCAGCGACCATCATCATTAAGAGACTTGATAAAATTACAGATTGGCTATATTCACTGTACGCATAGATTCAACAAAACAGCGAAAAGAACGCGATGAATCCAAATATCGTCATAAATATTGTTGTGTTTATGTAATTATTAGAGTTCTTCGATTCGTCCTTCAACAAATCAATGTCTCCAAGATATTCTAATTGTATTTCCTTTTTCCCCTCGCTTTCCTCAGATTTTTCAGCAGGTAAGATCTTTGCCTCGTTCCTTGATCGAGTGAGAGGCCGAACTGGACCGACAAGCCCCCTGGCAGTCTCCGGCCTTTGACTTGAATTCCTGCTGGATATCTCTCTGTTGTCCTTGGACTGCTGAGTTTCCTGGACGTACTCGTTTAGCAGCATCGGAGTCGTTTCGGTTTTGTGAGTCATGTTGAACAGTCGATCTTTGCTGAACTTCATATCGACTTCCTGTTGAGAGAACGAATCCTCCATATTCTTCATGTATAAAATATGCAGAAGCTTAGTGAAAAGCATGATTCAAATATGGCCGATAATTGTAGCCACTATTACACCAATCATGAAGTTTGCAACTGAAATGCTCTCGTTTGAATTTTCAAACTTCACAAGCAATGCGATAATTAGGTTGACAATCAGCCACATTGTAACGATTCCAGAGAGATTGATAAAGTGGTAAAATCTTGACATCGGCTTCAGCAAATTAAAATGCTGTCCGTGCTCTGCATCTTTGCTGTCGACCTCTACAACTTCTTTTTTCTTGCGGCATTTGGAGCAGAGCTTGGCAAGCTCCAAATATCACCAAATAGCAATGTGGTAGTATTTATCTGCAGTAATCCAGTACACAGTGCGGAACCGAAGACTGTTCATTCTGATGACGATTTTTATCATTTCATTCAGCACAAATTGCTTAAACTCAGTCGAGTTGACTTCTTTTTCGCCTTCGATTTGCGTCAACTTCTTTTTCTTAATTTTGCTTCTTAAAGCAGCCTGTCTTTGGATGACCTGAACATAAGTTAAATGGCTTTGAAGTGAACTTTGTTTACTTTAATCGTACTCAGTAGTTTTATATTCGAATTTACTAAAAATAATAAATTGGTAAATACCAGAATTGAAAGATAATTAGTGATCTTTCAAATCTTAAATACAGATGTATCTGTATGTAAATAAAATCTGAAACAGTTTCAAAACCAATTAAATATCAGCGAAGTTTGTAGCAAAAAGACTTAATTTTTGTAACTGAAACAACTAAACTAGGATACAAGTAAAGAATGATTCTAATT
>JAGYYN010006719.1:0-22420 GCA_021441665.1 Euplotes cf. woodruffi 2 WChen-2021 | reverse complement strand
CGCACAATCAACGTGTATCTCAAAGAAAACACACAGAACTACATCGACTTGAGCTTTAACTACATCATCAACATCACTACAGTAACCATAACTTCGTACTCGGCGACATCAAGCAGTCCATCGAAGGCTACAATCATCGCAGGTGAGACAAACGACCCGAGTCAAGCGAACATAACAGCATACTACAGCAGTTCATCAATCTTCAACCTGCTAGTGAGTACAGCACTCAACACGCAGAAGCAGATATTCTCAAACCCCCTTCTCAGTTCAACAGAGCTATCGTACCTATCTCAAAAGACGCAAGTCATAATAATTCAGCGGTCAGCCTTCTCAATCTCGAATATAACCCTAAGTTCGACCTTCAAGGACATCACATCGGGCTACAAATTCTTCTTTCCGATTTACTTGCAGGACAGGAGCTTCAGAATGACGGACATCGACTCTCGGACTTCAGGAGGGGTTCTAGTGACTTACGACCCGATGAATGTGTACTTAGAAAACATCGATATTGATTACTCGAAAAATAGCTTTGGATTCACGATGATTATCACGTGCAATTACCCGGAGGCTTATCTTTACGCGACGCTTAACGCAACGAATGTTAGGTACTATTATAGCCAGAGCCGACTGGTCCCGCATTTAACTGGCAAGTCGTTCTCAGCCAGCATGCCAGGGACTGTTAATATCACCGGGTTGGAGTTTAACACTTATAGCACAGAGAGCGACCAAATTTCTAACTTCGGATATAAAGTCACTCCTTACTGATTTAATACTCTAGATGAAACACATTTGGTCAGCTTTCAAGGTACGAATAAATATATTGTGGAACTGATTCTGTATTATTAGGATATTATAGTTATTCAAAGCAAGGTTCAAAATAATCATCAAGGATTATTTTATTTATCAAAATTATACAACTTATTTACATTTGTGATATTAAAGAGACTTTGAGTTTTTTAATAAAAGTTATTTCATATTTCTATCTCTTAATCAAAATTTAACTATATTTATTGATTTTGATAATTCATCCAGCTAATTAAAATATAGATATAAATCTCTCGTTAAAAGATAACTTGGAAACAAAAATCAACTGGTTTAGAATTGATCTTACCGCAAATACATATATGGTTCATGAACTTTCACTAAGTAAGCTATTTCAACAGATATAAAAATATGCACCATGTTTAATGCAGATAATAACATCAAATATCAAATTTTCTCTCTATTTATGATATATCTTGTCTATCTATCACTTTTTTGAAATTATGAGCTGAAACTCCTTTTTAATAATTAGTTATTACAAAAACTTAGAAAAACGATACGATATTCTAGATTTTGGCATAAAACTATTTTCAGACATATTAGTTTGATTAAAACTCTGAAGTAAAAACGAAATTTTGACTAAAATTATTTAATTCAAAACCAAAACCTCAGTTGTGAATCCTCTGACCCTGTATAGCGAACATATCAGCATCAAACATGCAATCGCACCCATACCCGAACTACTGGATAACATGCAATCTAAACTGCCTGATCCACCTGACATCCGTATCATTCACATCTCTCTCGGCAACCTACGGCATGCTGCGTCTTACCGCAGCCAAGTCCATTTCGCTTTCCTCTGGTCTTTTCCAGTCCCTTACCGCAATAGGCGGCAACATCATCACGATGGACCGCAATTACCAAGTGACTATAGAAAACGTGATGATGGCTGCAGTCAACGCCAGCGACACCCAGGCCTACTCTATGATATACGTCCAGACGCTGGACTCAGGCCTGGTCGAGGTCAGTGGAGTTGCGATGGACGATTGATATCTCGCGGATTATAGCGGACTGGTTGTTGATGCGGATGCAGACGGCAGCACCAGCAGGTTCAAAGTCACGCATTCATGGTTTAAAAACGTCATGGTGCTGGCGGATACTGCACTTGTCAAGGCTGAAGGTAAGACTGGGTTTTTTATTTGTTGGGGCTTGAAATGAGGTCATTTTATAGGCGTTTTAAAACAGCTTGAAGTTCAGAATATTACATTTAGCTATATTACTCAGAAGGATCCGGCAGATACTTCGAATAAGATGTTTATTGTTAGAGGACTGGATATGAATACAACAGATTATTTCACAATTAATTCAGTATCTGTGCATAATTCTTCTCTTTCTATGATTAATTTGATGAATATACTAAATTCGAAAATTTCTACTGTAAATGCTATTTTGATATCAGATATTAGCTATGACAACAGCAATATTCAAAGTATTGATAATTTAGTGACTTTCAGCAGTATTGAAGTTGACGCACCACTAAATATATCGATAAGTAATGTTTTCATGTCAAATATTACATTTTCTAACAAAGGAACCTTAATGCTTTTTGAACAACAAACAAGTTTAGCTGTTGTTGTTACAAACTGATTATTCGAAAATATTGTCAACGCGAGTATGCACTTTGAGCCTTATAATAAAAACAATCCGACACTGATTACAAATATGAAGTTTGTGAACATGACTGTTCGTAACTCAAACGCATATTTTAAGTCATTTATGAGCGCATCTTCAGGAGCTGTAATCTCTATCTACGATTCAGTATTTGTCAATAATTGCAACCTTTTAAGAGGATCTATAGCGACGATTGATTCCTTAAGTACAAGTATGAGTTTTTACAATAGTACTTTACAAAACAACACATCAGTAAAGGGAGGGGTGTTTTTTGTTGTGAATCAAGGACTTCTGGTAATAAGTAACTCAACAATTCAAAACAACTTTGCAATACAAAGTGGAGTGATTCAATCCAATAATGAAGGAAGATACCAGATCAGCTCATCTATTATTTTTAACAACTATGCATACTCCATATCAATTAGTGAAATATTATTAGTAAACTCAGAGTCTATCATTAATAACTGTACAATTTACCAAAATATACGATTACCCAAGCAAATAATCCTCGGCGAAGTTCAAGCATGAAATATTCTCTGATTTATGACAAGCAGTTATAAATCCTACCTCATCACAAATGCTGGTTTAATGGATTCAATTTCATCTGAATATAGCATCCAGTTGATATCGAGTACATTTACAATAGAGAATTCAACAACGATATACAATCAAGACTACTTGATTGACGGCTTCAGGTCTCACTTGAATATAAATGATGTAGTTATAAAAGATACAGCACCATACGCATCAGTTATATCCTTATCATACTCAACTCTAATATCAGACAGCTTGACATTGTTCAATATTAATTCAAATCAGCAAGGAGGGTCAGTTCTCGAGGTCTTATTCGACTCAGTTGTGGATTTATCGAATTTAAAGTACACAAATTCAAACTCGATACTGCTATATACTTACTTAGCGCAGGTGAGCATGACAAATGTTGAGTTATCCAGCATCCCGCTCGATGACAACTTAATCTTCATGGCTCATTGAACTGAAGTCAGGCTAGAGCACGTGAATGTTATGAATATAACATCAAGTCTGCTGAATGTATTCTATATCTCTCGTTCAAGTGTCAGTTTGATAAGTGGTATTAAGATTACAAGCATTAGTAAGACAGCTATGTACATCTCTGCAACGAATATAACGGAAGTATCGTTTCTGGAGGTAAAAGACACTGCTCGAGGATTAATCATCAAAGACAAAAGCACTATTATCAGCTTTAGCAATTCTTCATTCACGAAAATAGGATCTGCCAATGTGCCATATGGCGCAGCTCTTGATGTAATTGATAGTGAAGTTAGCCTGTACAACCTGAAGTTCGAGCAGAATCATGCTCAAAGCGGAGCTGCAGTTTCAGTCAGATGAATTAACTACAATTTTTGAAACAACCAGTTTGTATCAACCAGTTTTGTAAATAACACAGCTGAAATCAAAGGCGGAGCGATTTATTATAACTACAGACGACCAGTAATGAACAGTTTAGTTTTTGAATCGAATACTGCTCCATATGGAGTTAATATTGCGAGCTATGCTATAAAGATAGTTGAAGTAAACTCACTAAGCTCTTTGATTGTTTATCAAAATGTACCGAGTGGAGTAAAGCTTGAATCAACTCTTAAACTAGAACTTATAGACTACGATAACCAAAAAGTTACTGATGATTCAAACTCAATTAAAATCAATTCTCTCACCCAGGGAGCATTAGTGTCAGGATTTAACTCAGCTAAATTTAAAAGCGGAATGGCGGAGTTTGACAACTTGATATTTATTCAGTCTCCAGGAGCTCAGCATGTTTACTTTAAAGCCACTTCGAATGCAATCGACGCCACCAAGAATTACGCACAGGGTTTACCTTCTTATACAACTATCGATGTGTCCTTTAGGTTTTGCATGCCGGGCGAGGCACAGCTTGCGACTGGTGTTTGTCAAGCCTGAGCCCCTGGATCTTACTCGTTACAATGGAACTCTACTTCATGCCAAAATTGACTCGATAGTGCTGTTTGACTAGGCGGAGCTGTGCTTGATGTCCGCTCTGAGTACTGGCGGATCAGCACCAACTCAACTACAATTCTTGATTGCCCTTTCCCACCAGCCTGTCTCGGAGGTTACTATCCTGAATTCGAATATCCTGTGAAGTGAGAGACCGGGTATAAAGGCTATCTGTGCACTGAATGTGACATCGTTGATGGAGTCAAGTACGTCAAGACATCTGGAGATCAATGAACCAAATGAGATTCTCCTCTTATCAATGCACTGAAGTTTTCTGGACTTGCTTTAGCTGCTTTTATATTTTTAACGATTTTGATAATAATGTTGATTAGAAAAAGAAAGGAGAATCAGACATCGATACTGATGAGGATATTAACAAACTATCTGCAGCTCATATCAATATCGATGACCCTAAAAGTTAAGTTTCCAGTATCTCTTTCTCAAATATCTGGAGGTATCGATACATTCGGTTCAACTTCAGACACTTACCTTTCCTACGACTGATTTATATCAGGACTCGAATTTACTGGATTTGCTCCGTCAGTCGAGATATTCAAAATAGTGTTGACTGGATTTCTTCCATTTATACTGTTTTTAGTGTATCTGCTCATTTGGTCTTTGCTTTACTTTGGGCTTAATAAGTGGTTCTCAAATCTAAAGCGAAACTTTGCTATATCTGGAATTTGCATTATCTATATGCTGCACCCAACGACTACTAAGAATAGTCTCAAAATATTCGAGTGCATCCAGGTCGATGCAAACGACATGAGAATGACTTTACATATGGACTACAAGTGATACTCGAGTGACCACGTATATTGGATGCTTTCTGTTGCAGCTCCAATGCTTATTCTCTGGTCTATCGGTTCTCCTTGCCTTGCTCTCGTGATTTTATATCGTCATCGGTACAACCTTGAAAGTGGAAACATTAAAAACTACATGCTGGTGTTGTATCAAGGCCTTAAGCCTAAGGCATTTTATTGGGAGTTTGTGAATACACTTCGAAAATCGCTAGTTTTGACAGTGAGTGTATTTTTATCAACTCAGCCACTTTACTATCAAGTTCTCACATCTGTTATTATTCTGTACTTCATATACCGATTGCAATTAAAGATTAACCCGTACAAGTATGAAGAAAACAACTACCTGGAGCAGCACGCGATCAACTCGGGGACTCTGACGATTTTCTGTAGTCTGATATTCACGCAGAGCAGCACGTATACGCTTTTCAACACTTTAGCGACAGTGCTGCTATTCGCAGTAAATATCGTCTTCATGATTCTATGGGTATTCTACTTTCTGCTGTCTCTAAATTTGCGGTATAAAAAGTTCGACCAGTTTTTAAGATTCTACGGGTTCTTGATAATGAAGTCCGACTTCGTGAACAAGTACTTGCAAAGTCGGATGGTGACTTCGATTGAAGGCGAGAACATCAAAGAAGTGTTTTCGAAGTCCCTGCAACCCAAAAAACACATTGCCAAGCTGAACTGCAGCATAAAAGAAGGTAACGGCTATGCTTGATAATTATGGTTTAGAACACAAGAAACGAATAAAATTTAAAAGGAGGAGGTAGGATCAAGGGTTAACCGATTTAGACCCAAGTTCTCGGCCAGTAAAGATCAAGAAACTAAAGAACATTCTGGTAGGATGCGTTGCGGAATGAGAATGGAAAGATGGGTCTGAAAGCTGAGGTGCAGGGCTTTGTACTTTGGTTGTGGGTTTTTTGAGATGTGTAGTTTTGGTACTGATGGGCTGTTTTTATTGATAATTTGATTTTTAGAGATTATATTTTTTATGTTCTTATATGTTAAAAAAATGAGGTCAAATTATCAGGAAAGGAGCTTTTATGGATTGATTATAATTTAACATTATCATTTTTACTTATTTTGTAACACTATTTAGTTGTTTTAAATAATAAGCGAGATAATAATATTAAATTCTTTGCGAGTTTTCATATTAAAAACTTTGAATCAAACTAAAATCATATTGATTTACAACCCGAAAATATTTTTTATTTGATCATTAAAAGAATTTAATTCATGTAAAAAATATATTATTCAAGTTAAAGCATATAAAACATAACAACCTAATCTTTTTAAGAAAACTAATGTCAAATTTACTATCAGATAAGTTAAATTTGCAGCATTCAAATTTATTTAAAACTTTCCAACAATCAATAATCCAAAATGAATATTTTCTTTGTTCGATTTTACTATTAAAGATAAAATAAATTCTGTAGATAGTATTAACAAGTCAAATAAGAGCAATCCGTTGGGAGAATCATCAAGGATATATAAAATAACCACAGGTAGGACAAAAAGGAAAATTGACATTCCCAGTACAAATCGACTGATAACCAAGATGAATGGGACTCAACATGATCACGTAAGCTTTTTTTAACTATTATTTTTATATTAAACTTAATTACTAATCAACTAAAGTGCTTTTAGTTGATTTATTAAAAATATATTACTTGAACATAATTTTCAGTTCAAAACCATCAAATTTAGGATCTAATTTATTTGGTTTAGAGCACAAGAAGAATGCTCGACGTACTATATGAAAACAGAGAATGGGATGAAGATTCAAATCTGCATACTCCAAGTAACCACAAAGGTCCCAAATTTGACCATTTCAGGCTGAGACTAAAAAAGCTTGCTGATGGCTCCTCAAGCAGCTCCCGATTCTCGCAAACTCACATTCCATAAATTTAAAGCCTGGATAAAAACTTTTCTTTTGCATTCGCTCAAAACACCTGTGTATTCCCAATCTTCTCCATCAAAACCAAGTTTATACTTTATATTTTTAATTCTATAAAAAGCCCATACCATCGTATTTAGTTCCCTTTGCTTTGATTGCTCGCCCCTGCCACCCGATCAATCACAAGAATTAATTAATGTAGTTGTTTCTCTCCTCCACTAATGTGTAGATTTATTCTGAATAACTGACTGGATGGAAATCTAAATTTGGGCCATATTCAACACTTTATCAGCATAACACAAACTAGGTTTGCATCGCCAAAGGCCTTATTCAGTTGGTTGACTAAGACGAGAACTTTAGCTTCAGAAATTCGGTTAAAATCATCGAGAATTTAGTATTGGCCAGTAAATGCACAGGCTAATATTTTTCATTATTTTAAAGCATTTTTGTATATTTATCACAATAACTCTCAAAAATATGTATTGTGATAGATCATACTTTAAGCTGGTGGAAGAGCTTCTTTAGCGAGAAATCGCTATTTTATATATTGCAAATAAAATTTACAAATATTTTATTTTTATTAAATAAAACTCGCTTAATTTCTTATTTTATTTTAATCAATAATAGATTAATAATTTTAATTTTATAAAGTTTGATGATAATTTTGTAAATCTTTATTAGAATCTTATTTGAAATATATTTGAATTTAAATTCAAAATGGTACCGTTTCTTATCTTATTTACGCATTTATTATCAGGTGAGACTAATTCTTATATAGAATTCAGAGCAAGTCGAGACTAGTAAAGAGCAAAGTACTCCACTCAACCATTCCTCTTCTCAAGTTCAGCCTGAAGACTCAGATAAAAACAGCAACGAAAGTTATTATGTCGCAATGAGTCAAGATAACATTATTGACAATAGTATGATTTATTTTTGATTAAGCCCAGTAAAAATAAAATAAAAAATAGCTAAGTTAACCTAATGGCTTTTATCTAAATATTGTTAATTATTGTATTTTAGATGAGAACAGTAATTTAAATAAGCAAACTGGATTTTTTGATTACATCAGAAAGACACTAACGTTTAAAGGTACATTTTGAACAATAAATTTACTTATCTTACTTTATCTATAATAGCTAAAATTAATTCAGAAATTATTCGTCTCGAAGATAAAAAATAGCAACAGTTTAAATCTTATATAATTGCAATCTTAAAAAATAATAATTAGCTTGATAAAATAACTTTTTTCAAATCAAAACGATAACATTTTATTTTTAAAAAATTCTGAATAGGAATTATAATCAATTTTATACAATTTTTTCAGTAATTTACTTATACGGATATTTTATTTCAAAAATGCTATTTTTAAGTATTTTCATATTGATAGTGGAAATAAAAAATTAATCAGTGGTCAAAATCACAGTTGTCTAATTTCTATTAAAATGCAAATTTAAAGCAGCATTTTTATTTTAAAAATTTTCTATCCAAATTTAGTAAATGTATTACTTACTATAAAAATAAGTACGATTTAGATTAAAATATTGTCTTTTTAAATCATCAATACTAACTAAAAATTGAAGTTTATTTCTGATCATAATCTGAATTCAGATAAATAACTTTAAGGAACTGCTTTTGCTTAAAATACTTAACTAAACTGATTTTTTTGAAATCACGCTAAGTGAAAGAGTATTTTACAATAAATGTACTTAGATTAAGAAAAATATTATTTTCTCAACATGCATTCAACAATCTTACACATTAAAAATACTTTTCGACTGAAATCAAAAATTCTAACTAAAGTAAACCATTTATTTAAAAAATTTAGTGATGTGAATACTGAAATTATTGAGATAAAAATTATTTAAAAGCTAAGTCACAATTATAGTAAAAATATTAATCAAAATCAGCTTAAATATAACGTATTATTACTATTCAAAACGTGCATTCACTGCTTTAATTTAAACAAATGCTTTAGCGAATCCAGAAGCGCCATCTGAAGAAATAAAAGGACAGAGTTATTCTGTCTCAGAAAGCAGAAGAAGCCATTTAAATAGTAATTCTAATGAAAACTGTGATGTTTCTGAAATGGACAGCAATTTTGTGAACAAACCAAAAACCTTCAGAGACTTCAATCTTTCAAATACTCGCTATATGCATACGAGTGAGAACGAAAGATACACCACAGACGAAGACCAGCCAAATTTAGACTTGGACAGAAGAGCAGGTGCATTTATCGAGTACGGACACGACTTTCCCGCTGATATTTACAAAACTGATGTGCTGAAGTTTAAAATTCCGAGTAAAGTCGAAGATCTTGATGAAGACCAAGTGTATCCTCTGAGTGTCAAGTACGATAAACGAAAGACTATCAGAATCAATGTGTACAGATACATCTTTCTTGCGGTAATCATCATTCTGCTGATACCGTTTGACTTGTACTCTCTCAATGAAGCAAGGACTTACAAAAATAGAATTGGCTACTTTGCTGACAGAGTATCAACTCAATCAATCAACTTTGGTATGAAAAATCATTTTATTTTAGATTAATTTTTAAATAGGCAAGGTATGTTTGACTGAATTTTAGATAGTTCCATATTAAAGTTCTTATTTATTAATTTAAGAGAGTTTTGATTTAAAATATGTGTTGAGTAGGTTTTACTCTTCAATAGTTTATTTACTTATTTAGGCTCAATTTATAGATAAATTGAAATTATTATTCTTTTCTCTCTGAAGATTCAATTTCTAAGAATATTTTTAGTTTCTGGGACAACAGAGATAAATTTCAACATTAAAAACTGAGTTATTTACTTACTTGAGAATAAAGTCAGCTCAAGCTCAATTGATCTATATATGAGTGCATCAAGATCGACCACATTAAGTACCTCTGTTTCTGGCATAACTCAAAATGTCAATATTGTATCTGATTCTGCATCTGTTCAGTGCTACGTTGAGCTTAAAGTTCCAGGCGGAGTTACAATCCGAAAGCTCTCTTTTTCTTTTGACGGAGATACAATCGAAGACTTACAGATTTATGACTACAAAGGCGATAGCACATGGACTACACCAATGATTATCACAAATTTATTATTTACTGTATCAAACGCATACCCAAATGTGATGTTTCAAAATCAGCATCAAGTTGCCTCTTTAACAGTTTCTGGATCATATTGCAACTGCAATTTTAACTATATGAAGATAGCATCGATGGCTTTTACTGTGAATATTGGTTCATTATCAATACTTCAGAATAGTATATACACACAGAATAGCATAACTGTAAAGACTCCTCATGGAACTCATTGTATTGCTGGTGCAACAGTCAACACAGTTGACTCAAATTGACCATCGACATCTACAAGAAATGCCGGTATATCAGGAACCTATGTTGATACTTCAACATATTGCCAATCAGTGCTATATGTATGCTCAAACTCTGCAGCAAGCTGTCCAAGCTCAGGTACTGCTGTTACTAGCGGACAGGCAAGCTTTGCAATCACCCTTGATGATGGACCGGTGCAGTTTCTGATCGATGGATCGACAACAAGTTCGAGCGTCACATACAATCCAACTTTTGATACCTTCTCAATCACATCACAAATCAAGTTATCTAGCGATAAAACTGATTTTAGTTCGTATCCAAATGACCCTCGAATTTACTTATACGAATTAGTAAGTCCACAGTACAAAAGAATGTGGGTGCATAGCTCATTGAGGCAGTATATCGAAGCAAGGCCATGGTTAATTTCACTGCTCTCTCTTAATATCTTAACTCCATCGTACTTAAGAAGCAGACTGATCCACATTCCAAGTGCGACGTGTCCAACTACATTTGCAAATGACGTTAAGAAGAACACTTTGATTTCAGAGAAACTATCGAGCCTCGTATATACAGAATCTGTTCATTTTATCGGTCAGGCTGCAAATAGCACTTACTACGAATTTGTATACACGGAAAAAGGCGACTACATTCAGACTGAAATAAGCGTGCTCTCTGGTAGTACCTTCATCCTCCTCAGCTTCATCGTGAGCTGAGTTATATCTTTATTCTCGGTTGTGGCAATGTACGTGTTTCTATGGCGAATCAATAAAGTGCTTGTAAACTTGTATCATAGATACCTTGAGTCGAACAGAAAGTTATCGAAGTTTAAAAAGGAAATTGAAGATCAAAACGACGAAAATAAAGCATTCACCACATACTCTAGAAACAGTATATATACGTTTAAAATCTTAAGACTTGGGCTATTTACAACCAGCATCGAAGATAAGTACCTTGACGGCAGCAGTAATGAATACGAAGTCGATGTGATGCTAAGAAAGAAACAGAAAGTATCGATTTCTTTCTTCAAAGTATCTGAACTATATATCAACTACCTCAGAAGAATTAATTCGAATTCTTTCAGACGCTTTTTAAATTCTGTATATGAAAGCGATTCACACTTTACTGAAAATAAGCTATCCTCATATTTATACTACAGCAATGTATCTATCAGGATTGACTTGCTCAAAGAAAAATACACAGAATATTGAACTAAAGAAGGACTGAGGCAAAAGCAGATAGAGGAAGAAAAAGAAATACTAAAGGAGTATAATCTTGAACTGCAATTTAAATCTGACTCCTCGACTGACTCCTATTTAAATATCCGGTGGAAAACACTTAGTGAAAAACTATCGAGTAACGAAACTATAATAATCGAAGAGACAAGCAATAAAGACAGCGCAAGAAATGCAGAAAACTCAATAATAAAGTTTTTAGAAAGTGAATGAACTAAAAGTTCATTTAAAAGCGACTTTATTTTAGTATCAGACCTCACATCAAGATATAACCAGTATTGTAAAGATCACAAGATTCCTGAGGTATCTAAGTTAAAGATAGTTGACTCACCTGAACTGAAAGACTTCGGCGCAGAATTTAGCCCGCGATTTGTTATGGCATACTTAAAAGGAATTGCATTTAAAAGAATACCCAGACTTAAAGACTTATCGAATTCAGACGAAACTCCTTATTTACAAGACATCATTAGGATTCCAAAAGAAGCTCGGACAGCAAAAACAAAAGCAGGGTGGTGCCAAAAGATTACACAAAAGCTTGGTTATTTTGCTTTTAGTGAAGAAGGCATTATTACGAACTTTTCAGTTGTGATAATTCATATGGCAATTCTAATTGGAGTCCCCTTGCTTGTCTTACTTGCAGTTACTTGGTCTCTGATCCAGATTGATACAGTCAATCAAGATATCTATGCCTATGTGTTCAAGTTCAAAGATATCTTCAATAGCAGTTCGTACAACTTCTGGTTTGATCATATGACTGGTAAAACTTACTTATATATTACCGCTGGAATCGGATGCTTTTTCTTTATTTCTGGATTATTTGAGTTAATTTGATACTATGCTACTGGTGCCAGAGACACAGGAAAATATATTGTCATCAAGACTTGGCCAAGATGGATCGTCACTAAAATATTTTGGGTCATGGTGATCGTGTTTATTGGTATTTATACTGCTTATATCAGCATGATGCTTGTGTGGTGTATTCTTGGTGCAATTTTGAATCCTCAAAAATTCCTTCCAATGGCAGCTGGAGCCTTTGTTGTCGTTGGATTTTGCATAATGATATACTCAAAGCTAAAACAGATTGATGAAACATTGAAAGAAGTTGTTAGTACAACAATTAATTTTGCACTCAAGAACACAATTAATGAAAACTATGAAAAAGAAAAACTTAAACTTACTGAGCTTATAGTTAAACCGATAACTGGATTTACACAAAGAATGTTCTATATTGCTGTGAATGCTTCTATAAAAGAATTTGACCTGCCCCCTGTTGAAAAAGAACTAACAGACTCAGTTTTAGAAGGCGATGCAGGAGCTGTCTCATTACTGTTTAACAAAACTTGTGGAATAGATAAGAATATTTCTCTATGACTAATAGGGCTCCTCCTCAACGATCAAACTTTGATTCTGAACTCAATCTATAACTTATCAGAAGAAGTCGGCTTTGATGGTGAACTTGGTGTTGCTATTTCTGAAATTGCGATAAATACATACAATAATTCTTCTGTTGATATCAAGCAAGTTGAGTATTCAGTAATTCTTTCAGTAAAGAAGCTATTTAAAAGACTATTGCCAGACTTCCCTCAAGACATCATCGATACAATTCTTCAAGTCGCCTTAGAGGCTGACCCATATCCACTAAAAAGTATATGCGATAAAATGAACGTCAATCTCCACGTGTTTGATTTATTAACAGCAATTGTTACAAATGATTATAGCACAGTTGATTTTTCAATTCGAGAACTATCACAAGAAATCATACCTAAAAAATACTACCGCATATTTGATTTTCTATATTCAATTGTCAAAGGAGATATCACTAAAAGCTTTAATATCTTAGCAGAGGCTTTAGACATCAGAGAATATTCATTTTTATTTAAAATGATAGTCGCTGCAGCAAAGAAAGACCCAAAACTCGCTAAAGAGGTTTTGTATAATCTTGACGACTATCTATTTTCAATTAACAAGGCGCTCAATCTAAACCTCGAGTACGAAAGCATATCACAACTGAAAAACCACTTACTTGTCATTCACCAAATGATAAGAGGAGACGATTTGAGAATTGACGAGCTAATAGTGAAATCTATTCATGGAGTTGATCCAGTAATCATTCGGGCTCTCAAGGAAGCTTCGGTTCGAAATATGAAGTATTTCGAGAAAATAATCGACCGTCTTGGACTTAGCGTTCAGAAACCAAAAATACTTGAGTTCTTTAGTATCATTACTGGTGAGTACTTCTGCCTATCATCAATCGGTCAGCAGTTAGGGGTTTACGAAGACCACTACGAGCTGCTGCGTTGCCTTATTGTATTCATCGTCACGACTTCTCGGTTCTTCATCAAGACTAAGCCGAAGTATGAGTCTGTCAAGGACTTATGTGAAGACTACAGCGAACAGATTAAGTATGAAGAGGAAATTATTAAATTTAAGGAGCTTATGCATAAGTGTCTCGATGTAATCATACGCACAGCAGCTATCAAAGTCAAAGCTGTGTCAGGAAACACAACGGAAAATAATATTGACCTTCTGACCAAGAGAGCGAGTGATAATCTTGAAGGATCTAGCCATTTCGAATCATCTAACTATGCCTCAGATATTGAGAAATTTGAAGCGGATATCATCAATAAAGTAGGTCAATGTTAATATTATTTTTAGATAATTGAAGGAGATGAAAAGATATGACTAAAAATTATTGAGTTGACTGTCCAGTTTTTAGAACTCCATAAAAATAGTTCTGAGTATCTCCAAGCAATGTGTACAGTTGCAACTACATTTTTAACTGACTTCGCGATAAATAAAGTCAAAGATAACCCAAATTTGTATAAAAAGCTTAAGCTTACATCAAAACTTCTTGGAGTTGAAGAAGAGCAGCTCGAATTTATGTTAGATTTGATCAGCGGTTCTCCGTATAAGATTTTTAAAATGATCAATGCAAGCAATAATATCGAAGATCTAACAGACAACTTCTTTGATAAATTTGATAAATCAAGATTTGATATGCTTTGATTAATACTCGGCTGTCAAAGTCGTACTTTACAACAAATAAGTATTCTCTGGTGAAACAGCTACAAATTAATTTGTAGTGATGAAATTATTCAGTCCACATTTGGTAAGCTTATTTATTCTTTTTTAATAGTCAAATTATTTAATAGCTCTAAGTTCTATACAATAATTTATCTCGAGAGATACATTTTTTAAATATTTTTTATTTCTTTATCTAAAAAAGTTGAAAATAAAATCCTTACTTATGATTCATATTGCTTATTAAAATCAAATTTGCATCTGTAACTATTTAATTCATCTATTTTTCGATTGCCTAACTGTATACTTATAATACTGCGTATTTAGAATTCTGCAGAAAAGAGCTAAATATCGATCCTAACCTGCTCGTTATCATTTACAAATACGTGAAGCTTGGTTACAGCCAGAGCAAGCATCTTGATATCAGCAATTTCAAATAAATCAGTCGGGCTGTTCCTCAAGAGCTCACTCAAAATGCTCGAACTTCAAGTGATGAATGATACTCCAATTGTAAAGGCTTTTGAGTCTCTTGCTGATAAAGGCGTTGGAATAGCCGAAAACAAAGCTTTTAAAAAACTGAAGAAAATTAGCGAATCTGATTTACTTATAGATAGTCCTTTTAAGCAAATTGGTTCGAGAAACAGAGATACAATTATTAGCTTTATCAAGGTCTTAGATAGCATTATTGACATCAGCGATCTTTCACTTGAAGCTATTCAAAAAGTACTTTCTTGAACTAAAGACATTGCAAAAATTCTAATGAGCATTTTTAATTATGTGAAGAACAGAGATATTTCAGGATTATTAAATATGATTGAGATCATTTGAACAAATATCACGTTTGATTATCATTTAGATAGCAGAATCAATAAAAAACTAAAAGAATGGAACCATGAAGTGTTCGATCTACCACAACTGTCAGCAGATGAAAGATCAAAGCACTTTAACTTTCAAATAACTCTGTTGTTTTGATGATCAAAGCTTACCAAGCTATTTAAAGAGCACTCAAGTAACCCTGACATATACCAAGATAAAGACATCAAGAGGTTTATTGCAAGAATCAACAAATACTTGCCAAAATCTCAGAATATAAGCTTTGACGAAACTAAGCTTGATAAAATATTTAGCAAACTGTTTTGCACAAATTTCTTCAGAGATGTATCGAAGGTGCTTTTATACAATATTATTCCAGCTACAGATGTGATATGCAATCCTGAATCAGTATTCGGAGTTATCTTTGGCCACTTGCTTAGTGATAGAGATATAGTGAGGGCGAGTTTGAGCAACTTAATGAAATTGAACAATAAAATCGTCAACGGGCTATTTGGAATCATTTTCTCAGACTTATCCCTCGAGAAGGAGATTAAGACTGTTTGAAAGAAAGCAAAGATCAGGTCTGATCTTACCTTAAGCCTTCTCAGGCTAACATGAAAGGAAAAGAAACACGAGATATATAATGCTTGATTAAATATTTGAGAGCAGTACTGCACTTCTGCGCAGACAATATCTTCACTTGTCTCTTTGTGAAATAAAGACCTATCAAACATCAGGACATTGACGGACTTACTAAATGTTGATTATAAACTTGCGTCAACTACATTTGCTCTGGCTTGAAAATAATGTCGACGTTGTCTCTGAAAGCTACAATGAGATCTCAAAAAGACTTGAGATCAACTGAGAAAAAGCTGTCAAAGTAATGGTCGAGGTATTCTGAGGGAAATTCAATTGTCTCGATCAGCTCTTCAGCAAAAGCCAGCTTTACAAATCTGTTGATAAACATGTTGTCATCGATCTGCTGACTATAATAAAGACAGGTATTCAAGTGAAAGATGGATTTAGCCATGGAGAAACTCTTAATTCTCAATTCAATCCAAAGCACCTATGAAGTAAATTATTAAAAGTAATTGGCTACGAGTCCCCGGCCCCAATAGAAAATAACAAAGCAGCTGAAGACAATTTACTCGATCACATATGTAGCCTGATTAATGCTGTATGGGGAGATGCAAAAGCAAAGAGCTATTTATGCTCGAAAATACAGCGTCAGGTTGAAGCTGATAAATCTTCAATCAATGAAATTTGGTCTAAATTCCATAGCAAGACCGACTTGATTCTTCAGTATTGCCTTGACAACGTGTTATCCTCTTGAAAATAAGTCAATTAATGTCAAAAATATCGAAGCAAATAGATTAATAGAGAACAACACTAATTATCTAAACGGCATCGATAAAAGGAATGTCGATGGATTTGGAGATTTCTATGGTGAAGGAGAAATAATTGAAACTCTGCCAATCGATAAACGACTGTATTTTAAAATCGGCTGACTGACGAATATTACTACTTCACCGATGAACCATAAATTCATGATTTGAAAGACATGCACGAAACAAGTAGATCAGGAGGTAAAAGTGTGAATCCCGTGCTCTGAGTTTTGCCATGCAGATCATGACTTAATCTATAATCCAACTGAATACTCCAGAGGAATCTGCTCTTGTGGAAGCCATACTTTTAAGAAGTTGAATATTAACTCGAAGGAAAATCCTTTAAGGAAAATAAAGCGGGAATATAGTAAACAAAAAAGGAGAGAAAATCAGTATTTATCACCTGATTGTAAGTAGAACAGCCATTTATGATAGTTTATGCAGCTTATTTGATTAAGAGTTAAAATATATTACTACAAGTATTATCGTCAAAGGCAGCAACATCCGTGTTTATTCAAGATTAGTTGCTTAATGATCGCATTATTTTACGATCAGATTAACATAATTTACATTTATCTACTTTCATACCGAATTCCAATAGCACAAGTTAACCTAATAATACCTAAAATTTGATTCTAAAAAGACGTAGATAATGCACTAAGTATATTTAATTTTGCTTGGTCTAACTCCACGGTAATCAAAGCCATTCGTTTTTAATAAAAATACTGGTTAAATATTTAGCGAGTAAGATCTAAAATATAAACAGTCACTATGCAATCAATTTTTCATCACATTGTCCCCGTATCGTTTTGCTCTCTAGACTCAATATTTTTATTTGTATTCTGAATCTGATGATTGTTGCCTAAATACAGCCCAAGTTATTCTGATGTGAATGGGGCTAGAATAACACTCTGCTTTATAGACGGACAAGAACCACCGGAGATTCGAGTTTACAAACATCAGTGCTGCTTGGTATTTGAAAAGGGACTGGGCAGGAGGAGCAATATGTATTTGCAAGAGCAATTAAGGATAGTTGACGATGAAGAGAGCCAGCAGGAAGATGACGAGCAAGAAGAGAAAGACGAAGATGTGGTTTATACTGAAGGTAAAGATTTGTTAGGTGCTTTCCTGTATTTGGTTTTAAACTAATTAATTTTATTCATAGTTTTTTGATGGAGCTAAAGAATGAACCGTGCTTTTTAGGAAGTTTTATTTGGAATGTATTAGAATTATGAGATGAATTAATGATAAAATTTTGATAAATATTTGAAATTATTTTTGTAATATCAAATTATCAATAAATTGCTTCTTTGGATATTTAAAGATTATATAATTAAACATAGTATTTGATTTTGCACAACTCTTACTCTAAATCACACAAATTAATCGTAGTAAATTCCGAATTATATAGATGTAAAGCCAGGCCTTGTCTCTGCTTTTGACAGAGAGCAAATAGTCAAGTCATGGTTTGCCCCAGTTGGCGCTGGTGGTCCCAACAATCCATACAAATTCGAAACAGACTTTAATTATTTACAAGGTAGTGTGTTCATTAAAAATCAAACTCATGTTAAACTTTAATTTTAGATGTTGACACTCAACCGGTTGTATTCGACAGGTTTAGATCTTGATTGCAAAATTACAATTCGATTGAGTTTATCGAGGATTTAAAATCTATCCTCCGCTTTGATAAGTCCAAGATTCAGGAGGTTAATCCGAAACTCTTTGAAAACGATCTTTATTTTTATGACGACTCGATCGAATTCAGCATGCATCTTTTTGAATATATTATTTTGCTTGCCTATGGGTTCTGCAGACCAGGCCTTATCCGACTGCTTTGATGAGACACAAGTTTTGATCGCTCATTGAGCAAGATGTACAGCTCGCGAACATTTCACCCCATCATGTGTCTTGTATCCATCATCCAAGGCGACTTTGAGTTCTTCGAGAGGACGTGAAAAGTATTCTTGCAAGATTTAGGAGTCAAAGATAACTCTGAGCTACCAATTGAGTTCAAAGGAATTAGAATGCTGTACTTGCTGAAAGGGCAGACTCACTATACTTCTCTATCTCAAATCGATAGTATTTACGACCAGACTTTCAGCAAAATGTTCACTGAGCAATCTGAGAATGCAAGGAAGCACAGTTTTAGTAACAGGTAATTAAATTGAAAATATACAAGTTTTTCCTAAATATCACCGATTTGAAGATGAAGCAATTTCCATTTATTTTTAGCTTTGACTTTAAAATTATGAATATTTAATAAAGTTCACTATAGAAGTACAAGTGTAGATAGAAGGCAAGGCGCTAAGTTCCTTCATAAGCTTGCAACGCTGAGCAAAGAACAACTCCTTTTGCTATTTACTAGCAAAAGTAGATATGTCGCAATCGATATGGATATTGGAACTTACTGGCATCAGTCTTTATTTAGCTTTATAACAAAAGAACTCGATATTGATGGAAATACTTTTATATGGTTAAAGTCATTAATTTTGATTTGCTTAAATGAAACCAGCGGGTTTGATTTTATTTCGAAACAACTCGATGTCCCGTTCGATAAAATTAATATCTACAAAGCTATAATAAATCTTGATAGCAACTCGATTACTCATCTGTTAGCTAAGCTCAGTAAAGAAATTCCTTCTTCATTGCTGATGATGCTGTTTAAAGCAACAAAGGGTGATGTTAAGGATATTAAAGATTTACTGCTTAAAAGGTAAAGCATTGCTTTAACAAAATAGAATTCAAATTGAGTCAGACTCACAACTTTCTAAGAACAGCATTCACAGTATCATCGATACTCCTATTTCGGAAGACTTGAAGAGTATGTCTGATAATATTGAAAGCGCTATTCATACCCTAAGCAGTTTTCTTGGATCAGAGTCAATAAGTGAAGACGAAGTCTATTTCCTACTAAAGTAAGGCGCAAAAATTCGATATGATGCTTATTAATAAACTAAGGGAATCAGCAAAAAAACTTGCCATATGATATTTACTATTAATCACTCGAAATCCTAATAGCTGCTCATTTTACATTATCATGATTTATTAAAAAATTTGCATTTTATTATGAGTTTAAAATAAATATAGCTTTTTATATTTTATGATGTATGGTAACCTCTATCTTAAATAATTGTAAACTTTTATTAAAAGTAAAGATATATTTTAAATTTACAGTTATATATTTTTTCTACTTTAAAAATACTCTGTGAAGACTATACTTATAGTGATATAAAACTTCACAAACAACTTTTAATCTCGCTTGAAAATCAATGTGAATTTGAGCTTATAGGATTTAGTAATCAATTTGTTAAACTTAATTGACTCAAACTTTACTTATTTATATAGACATGCAACTGTGCAGACTGGTGCTGCTCCTTTGATCGCTGGAATGAGTGCATTTGTGAACTTTGATGTACCCAATATGCCTGCATTATTCAATACTTGAATCTTCAAAGAAAGTATTAGTGAACTCAATCTCGCCAACTGACTATTCAACTTTGCACGAGGAAGTGTTTCAGCTGATGATATCAAGACAATAGCAGAAAAGGTCGTGATCCTGCAAAACTTAAATTTAAGGTAACTCAGCAACAACTAGAGTGCTAAAATTAATTTACTGTTTGAATGATTTGATAGAATTTTCAAGTTAAAGCTCTAAATTAACTAATTTAAATCAAGTATTATTTAACAGCAAGTATTACGAACAATAGTATTTAAGAGTTTTATAGTCTATAGCCCATATGCAATTTATTAATGCTTAGATATTCATGATACAATCAATTTAACTTTAATAAAATAATATTCTTTTTATCTAAGCAAAGATTTATAAATAATACACAAAAATGATAAAGCTTAACTTTAGCATTGGTGAAATCCAAGTTGATTCAGTTGAATTTAAAGTAATGACAGCTCTGATTAATGCGCTTCATGGAGACATTAGTTCTATCGGCTACATTGCTGATCACTTGTTCTTCCAAAATCAATATTCTCTCTGCAGTTTGTTATCAATGATTTCAGCTAAAGACATCACTAAGTTCAGAGATTTACTCGATAATGACCTATTTCAATTGAAACTTCAAAGGGATTTCCGCTGCCTGCTTGAAAGGCTATTTTGATCAGTTTGTGACAACCAAAAGCTGCTTGAAGACTTGTATAAGTACGATATTGATAAATTAATTATGATGCTGCTGCTTGAATCTCCTTCAAGTATAAAAATGATTTACGGGTCAAAAGACTTATCATTTATCAGTCATGAAATACTCAAGATATTAGAGCAGTTGTGATTACAAAGCTATATTCCAGATATAACCCCTCTTCTTGATATTTTACTCGACCACTTATCTTCCACAGGATACATAAATATTTTTGTATCTGAATCTGGCCGTAAACTTTTAAATCTTGAATACTTTAGTATGATTTCTCATAGCTATGTGAGAGCAAATGCTGAAGCTATCTACAAAATCTTTGAGGAACAATACGATCCTCTCATGAACGAAAGCGCATTAATTGAAATGAAAGAAGACTACGAGTTTTCAATAACAGAAGAACATGTCCTAATTGACTTCGCTAAGTTCATGAGGATGCTGCTGCGATGTATGCAAAAAGACCGCGAGTCATTACGTAAACTGATCGTAATTACTTTTTATCTTTGCAAATAATATTCCTGAAGCCAAGGCCCTTTTGAAAATATTATTCTATCTGACAAAAGACGACATAATGCAGGTAATTCATGTGATGCCAAGATTAGTAATGGTGTTGTTAAGCTCGAAGCTGATCGAGCTCAACTTGTCAGGTCAATATTATCTAAATACTAAAATCAACAATGTGATTCGTGATGTTCCTGAATTTATTAATGGTTCAATAAACATCATGAACGTTGTGCTTATTATGCTGAATAAGAACAAACTGTCTCTGTCTGCTGAATACCAAAAAGTAACAATTGCACATCTGGTTTACATCTTAAATAGCCCACATGGTTTGAATTTAAATTTAAAGCCGTTTGGAGATAATGATATGCAGATCGAAATAATTTTATTCATTCTTGGGCTGTCAAAGTCCCACTTCCAATTGATCAAAGAGTTCGGCATCCGCACAGGCCTCATCAGCGATCGACTGGAGACTCTTTTCAACATCCTGTGGAAGTATAGAGACATTATATTCCGAAATGGAGTCAGTAATATCCCCAAGCTTATTCGTAAGCTGAACGCTGAAAATATTGAGTCTGCAGCAAGCTTTGCTATCACAGCAGCCAAGGAGGAGATCAGAAAAGCAATAAAAGAAGGAGCAGCCGATCTGGTTTCGATTGTGGCGAAGAATGCGAGCAGTCTGGATAAAGCAGTCAAGCAACAAGTTGAAAAAGTCAGCAAATTGATTCCTGACACACTCAATATTAATGGTAACTGCAAAATTACATAATTGTGTTGATTTTAATATTTTGGGCTTCAAGCCTGAATACTTTTCTGAGAATCGGTTATTATTTATATGTATTTTGAAAATTAAATAACAATTATTTTATAGGCATTTCGATT